>JABXWE010012148.1:0-19544 GCA_014611495.1 Limonius californicus
CAACTATTCCGTTTTCTTTGCTGTAATCCAAACAACGAATGCTTATGTGCGATTGGTGGTTGTCTAATAAAAGTAAAACTTTGTGGTCAGTTGAAGAATTGGTATGTTTTTTAAAATGCTTAAGATATAATAAGAATTCTTCCTCTTGCATCCACCCACTAGCGTTGCCTGCTCCAATGCATCCCACTGGGCCGTCTCTAACGAAATGATCCTGGTATCTCAATCGAGGGAAAACAAAAATTGGGGGCACACTATTACCAATGGCATTTATAGCTATAGCAACAGTCACCAAAGTGCCTCTTTCGGCTGAAGTTAGCGCGCCGACTTGCTTGATTCCTTTTCGTGCAACAACTTTAACCGGTTTTTGCACTGTTGTGCATCCTGTTTCATCTATATTGTATATATCTTTTGCTTCAAATTTGTATCTGTCCATGACCTTACTTAGATTGTCATAAAAAAGATTTACGTTCGTGACGTTAAAACTTGTTGCTCTAGAGAGGCTGGTTGCTTGAGCAACACGGATTGAAATTCCAGGGTTACGCTTCATAAATCCAGAAAACCAATCCTCCCCGGCCATTCTGTTTTCTATCCACGTAGCAGGCATGGTCAATGAGTGTTTTTGCGCCAACTCAAAGGCTAATTTGCGAATTTCTTTGGGTGACAATCCGAAAAATATGTTAGCTGTTTTGATAATATATTCAACCATACATTTCTCTTGATCTTCGTTAAATACTCGCCTTACACAACGATAACCCATAGTAACAGGAACATCAGAACCTTCTAGTATTGCTTGTCTTTTCTTCTTGACAAATCTGCTTAAAGATACATGGTTTAGGTCAAACATTGCTGCAGCAAATCTTATAGATTTATTATTCTCGACAACTTCCTTGTATGCTTCTTCGAACGTCGCAACTGCTTTTGTGCCCTTCTCTGTCTTTCTTATTCTAACTCGAGGCATCCTAGAATAAAATAAATCATGCAATGTAGGTACCTACCTACTTAATTATGTTAAGAAAACCATTCGGGGACGGTTGAAACACGTTTCAACTGTCCCCAGACCGTTTGTTTCTATTGTCCCCAGATTCAACTGTAGAACAAAAACTCATTTATTTTTTTAACGGCTGGCAATAGTAATAATTTACAAATTCCCAAATGACAAGAACAAACGAAACTAATAAATAAATAATGCCAAAGCCCAATACTTACGTTTTGCTCACTTGGATACACTTTTAAAAACAACGAAATAGTTTACGATAAAGTAGGGTTATAACTTAAAGTGACACAGACACGTACTCTATTCACGAAACTTAACGGGTGACTGATTCATGAAAGCAGGGTGTCGTAGCTCATCACCTCGTGCGGTGGTGCCACGTTTAAAATGTTTCTTTAAATTTTCTGGCTGTTGTTTCTATTGTCCCCTGTTTCAATTGTCCCCGGTCTACCCTACTGTCTGGGGCATATGTGCTAATTATATGTAAATTATTTTGTGTCATTATGAAGGTTGTTCTGAGCAGTCTTATTATTTATGTAATTCTTTGCTTCGATTTTTACTCATATTTTTCGTGTATTCATATCACTACTTCACTTTGTTCTTTTATCATTTTCTTTACCGATGTACATATATTAGTATGTGATTGCCGCATTTTTGCATACTTCTGTCCGTCTTTTTTGTTTCTGCAAGTGAGCAAATGGCTATTTTATGTTTGTTCATTTCTAATATAATTTTCTCTTCTGTTACGAGGGCAGCTGTTAAGTTTTTACAAACGACCACTAGGTGGCGCTATTGAGGTGTGTCATTACTATTTTCGTAAAATTTTACATTTGATATTGTGAAAACAGTGGCAGCTTAAAAATTGACCGAGCAGTTTGTTTACACCGAGGGTTTAAAAAACGCAATTTTCGAAAAAATGGAAATTTCACGTAAAGGTCTTCGTTGGGTGATTTTTTACGATTTTAGTAAAGCCCGTAAATATGCGGCTACAGCCCACAATTTATATATCAGGCACTATCCAACTAGGACCTACTGTCTGATAAAATATTTAGACACCTTAAAACTTCTTTAAGAAACGAAGGAAAATTTGTTAATTCCAGATGTAGGCCCCGAACGATTACGAACATGGAAATATAAGTAGCAGTGTTAGAGTAAATGAGAGACCCTATGTAAGTCAAAGAGACCTCAGCACAAATGTGGGCATTAGTAGAACTTCAGATAAAAGAAATATATTTCAATCCTATCACGTTACTTTGATGCAGGAATTGCAGGAGAGGATTGCAATTTTGTAATTTCTTTCAGAATCAACTTCTGTTGAACCCATCGTTTTTAAATTATGTATTGTTTAGCAATGAAGTAAAATTCTCAACAAATGGTCAAGCGAATAGACATAACTCGCACTATTACGCACACGAAAATCCACACTGGATACAGGCTACCCATTTTAAAAGCTTTTTTTTTCTGTAAATGTTTGGGGTTACATTCGTGGTAAGCATATTATTGGGCCACATTTCTTCCATGATAATGTAACTGGACTACATTACTTGGATTTTCTACAAAACATTTTACCTGGGTTGTTGGAAGATGTAAAGTTGAATGTACAATAAAAACGTCGATACCTACATCATGGCTAACCTGCCCACTACAGCTGGATTGTTAGGATTTGCTTAAATAATGTATTTGGAGAAAATTCGATTGGAAGAGGAGTTGGACATCCATGACCACCAAGAAGTTACCATTTCAATCCACCAGACTTTTTTTGGTACAATTAAACAAACAGTATGCCCAACACCGGTAGTAAACAAGTATGATTTTGATTTGAAATCATTACACTGCTAGTTACAGGTGACTATTTTTACAGTGAAAATTTGTTTCAATCATAGCCTACCACTTTTCTTAAGATACCATGCAGAACCTTTCACAGTTATGAAAAATTGTAGGCAACATATACCTACAAAATCTTTTTGTCACATTTAAAAAACTGAAGTTCGAGAAATTTAAAACCGTTTCTTATTATGCTGGATCCACACCAAACGGACACACAAAAACAAAACAGAAACTATCCGTTTGTGACAAAAGATGAACAAAAGTGAAACATTTTCACAAGCGAACAAAACGTGGACAGTAGTCCACACTAAAGCAAACAAAAGCGAAACAAAATGAGGAGAAACTAGTCCGCAAATTGTTCGATGTTACTTCAGTCTACACCAAAGTGCACACAAGTAGATACGTGTCGACATAATTTATGAACGATGCTAATAATATTTAAAAAATGTGACGTATTGAAAGAGAAAAAGAAGAAGAAGAAAATATACTGCTTCTATTGGATGCTACATGTGTATTATTGCAAGAAAAGAAGAACCGCCAACGTCGCTTTTGGATAAGACCAACTTTACGATGTAGGGAAATCAATCATTGCAACGAAGTTCTATTAAGCAATTTAAGAAAAGGTGATATTGGCTTGAACGGTGAATTACGATCAAGTTTTAAAAATTTTTTAAGACTCTACTGTCGATTTTGGGAAACTGCTACGTTTAATTGGGCCCGTCATCACTAAGCAAAACACGAATTACAGGGCTGCTATTCCAGCCCAACACCGTTTAGCAATTACGCAATTGTCTACATACGCTTAGTCCACACCTCGCGCGAACAGTCCGTAACACATTTTTCAACAAGCAAACCTTTTGATCTTTCCGACAAGAGACGGGACTTTTGCGTGTCCGTGAAAACAGTCGCCGATCACAATTTAGTTCGTGATTTGTCTGTAATTTGTAAAAATATTTCGGAGACTGTTCGCGGACTGTTACAAACGGACTCAGCTTATGTTTTGTTCGCTAAATGTCCGTTTGGTGTGGATGCGTCATTTATGTAGGTTTATGTTTTCTTTGAATATAGTAAAAGAACTTGGACAAGTTATATGCTGAATGAGAACACATTAATATACTTTAAAATAATGACTATAACTTCAAACCTGTTGATATTTCAAGCCCTTAGAATTCTATTTTTACATATCGATATACTGTACTACAATGCTCAAAACAATTAACGCATATTTAAAAATATTAACAAAAAAAAATGCTGTTAAAATACCACCTACAAATATTTTTATATTTCAAATACAACATTTTTAAACAAGAAACTGCACGCTTTATTGCATTTCCATTAATTTGTTTCAGTAAGTTGAAACGCGATCGTCGCTGGAGAGTAGTAAAGCGTGCGTCAACATGCTATTGGTCACAGTTAAGATTTTCACTTTCTTGGTTAGTAATGTTGATTTTTTAAATTTTAATTGCAATCAAAAATGAAACAGCGCCATAATCTGTCTGAATTACAGACTTGAAGGACCAACTTCAGTTGAAAGGTGAACAAACACAGCCAACTGTTGTCCAAGTGTTGGAGGTAAGCCAAGTGTAATTTCTCGCCTTTGGAATTGCTTTTTGGAAACTGTAGATGTTCGGCGAAGACAAGGACAAGGTCTGCCACCATCAACAACACCTTTGGCAACTTGCATATGTATAAATTGAACTCTTGATACAACCCAGCTTCAAGATGAGTTTGCTGCTGCTACTGGAAGGCCTGTATCAACACAAACAGTAAGAAATCGTCTTCATGACGTCGGCCTACATGCACAAAAACCACTGGCTTGCATCCCACTTACTGGAAATCATGAAAGAGCCCGCAAAATGTTAGTAAAAGAGCATAGAAATTGGGGCCATAATGACAGGACGATTGCTGTTCAGGGTCAAGTCAAGATTCACTTTGCAACCAAATAACAAGCGCGTTTTAATTTGGCATGAATATTAAACACGAAATAGTCCACAATTTGTCCGGCAATGGTCACAATATGACGGTAGTGGTGTAATGATATGGGCCGGGATAAGTACTGGAGGTAAGAGGGATCTTTATTTCATGGCTTTGGTACTGCCCAAAGATATTTAGATGTGATTTTGCAACACATTATTCCAGAACAATTCATGTTTATGGATGATAATACTCATCCACATCGAGCAACCGTCGTGGACAACTGGACTGATGGGAATTGATCGACTGGACCGGCCAGCAAATTTCTCTAATGGTAATCCAATCAAACCTGCTTACAGCGCATTACTCAATATTTTTGAAAGCACCTTTGAGTCACCTTGAGCAAGCTAACCATGGTGAATATGTGTCTCGACACTGGTGATTGAATTTCCTCGAGGTGTTCGGCATCCGCTGCAAAATCGTAGTTCTTCGAAGGTTCGCAGCCATTTTCCAGAAGACATTTTTTCTTATCAACCGGCATAGTGGTCGCCAGGCCGACGATATTTCCTATATCATCTTCATGACAACCGTCGTTTTCAGTTTTACTTTCACTATCTGGCACTGTGGTTTGAACCATAGAAGGCCTTACAGTCGCAGTGTCTGAAGCAGAGGGTGGTTGTACTTCTTTTCCCTCATTGTTGCTGCTGCTGCTCATGTTGGTACTTTTCTTTCATTTTAAATTCACTCAAAAAAATAAAATATAACTTTTACTAAACGTTGGTGTGGACGCAGCATAACACATGCAAAAGTAGATACCCAAATAAATGTCAATACTTACCATTCTTACCAAAAAATTTTTTAATATCCATTTTTGAATTATTTTTAATAAAGTAGATGGAACGAAACAACAAACTCTACACTCGTGACCCTTGTGTGAATGTAACGTAACTGCACTGACTCTAACCGAAATGGGCGCGTTTTTATACATGTACGAGGTAAATAGCTTCTGGAATATTTTCGTTGTTGATGAGTCGTGAAATGAGACGAGATTATTCTAGAAAACTCCCTGTTGCAACTATACATCCATCTGTGAGAAGTCGTGAGTACTGCAACCTGTACGTGTATTATACATGTGCAGGTTGTAGTTCTTACGACTTTTAACGGTGGGCGCGAGGGTCTCTATTTCGTAATTAGTTTCTTTCAAAATGTTGACATACCAACAAGCAACCTTTTAATCAATTTTTCAGAAATGTGTTGCTCATATTTTCACCGTTCTTTTTTAATTTTTTCCACCTTGGAAGAGGACCGCCCACCCCCCCTTGCCCCAGCTTGGATACGCCCTTGTGCCGATGTCTAGCCCACCACCACCTAGATGTATACATAATTAAATATCACAATTACATATATTATATTTGGTGTAATCCAACAGTAAGTGCTGGAACATCACCACTTTGGGTTTTCCACAACTTTTAGAATCTATTCCAAAAATTCATATATTTTACAAACTTTAAAAGAAAAAATCCCAATAGATGCAATTCCCTTAACAAACCACATGAGTATAAAGTTATAAACTCAACACAATACCCACATTTACTACAAAGTTTATATTATCACTATTACAAAAGGTTTATTTTCTTTTTAAATAAAACATACATTTTCTGGCTTACATAATATCGATTAATATAAACAAAAGAAGAATAGATGTTACGATTGAAACCTCTAAATACAGGTAATATTTCCTTTAACAGCAGTTTGCATTACTACAGATATTATAGAATAGCGAACATTTAAACTGATCAATTTAAACTCTAACAAACAACAGAACCTGAAATCTGTAACACTTCTTACAATATTTAAGTATTGGTTGGTAAACAATAATTCCATTAAAATTATTTTGGCAAAATGGAAAGAAACTAATCAAATCAATTTAACTCTGGAGCTTGTTACTTCTTATTCTGAAAAATAAGAAATCAGTTCAGTTTAAAAATCCATTAAAATACTGCCAAATAAGTTATCATTTCCACCAATGTAATTCTAAATCAACTTGTAGCAGTATTGAAAACACTTGGAGTGCACTAATCAAAGTTAGTTTTAATAGCCATATTACAGAGACAAGAATTGGAATTTGAAACAAAATCTGTTTTCATGCAAAGAACGTTTCCACTTTTACTTGTTATATTTGTTTCTATTTCTAGGGGGCCTGTAAATTAGAATAACATTTATGTATTCCCAAAATAAACAAGAACACTAAAAAATAGTTTCCACTATACTCATAACTTAATTTCTTCTCGATTCCCTAATTTCTCAATAGTTTTTAATTTATACTAATATTATTATTGAACTGAAAATTTTAAACTTGTAGTGTTAAAATGTATCTCAGTAAAACCATTTAAATACAAGTATCCAGGTACTTTTGCAGTATCTAAATACCTTGTACGATACTTGGCAACATAAGCACATCTACCTGGACCTCAGTCCTCAATAAAACAGGTACAGATTACTTTGGGTTCTCCGAGAAGTTCATGAATTAAAACATAATTATTATATCTACTAATTTTTAACTGAATCTCATTTTTTTTAATACTAATTAGGATAAGGTGTGCTCATGTTTTTATCATTTACAAAACAAAATAATTTTTTGAACACCATTTCTTCAATATACAAAATATGATAAATATTAGATGTAACATTTTTATTAGAATTACTAGAATAATTTCTGTATTACAAAATCTGAAATACATTTTGTATGTAATTTTCTGCTACACAAAATATTATAAATTCTGTATTTCACTTTTTCTTAGACAAACTGGAATAATTTCTTAATTACACCAAACAAATGAATTTTACTTTTAACTTGTTTATTGCACAAACTAGAACTATTTTTAAATAAATTGCTGAAGAATGTATTTTGGATGTTAATTTTTAGTTAAGCAAAATAAAGTTTTCTTCATTACAACAATATTGTTTTTATAGGGGAAGTGCATACATTTCTAGAATTATACAATTTCCTGCTTCCTACTCATACATTAATTGAAACAGCAAAAAATAGAGAAGACTTTACCAAAGGTGTCGCCAACCTCTGTTAATGAAGAATTTAAACAGATGTAAACAAATGGGGAGTAATTTTACAGAGACAACATCTATCTTTTATTTTTATAATACTACATTAAACGATAACAAATACCAAATTTTAATAAATAATTTGTGGTATTCTGTTTTAATACCGCTTCTACCCTAACAAAAATTATAGGCTCTGTGGTTCGCAATACAAATTAATCTTAGGTCAATATTTGAATCCTGCAATTTCCATATACAAAACTTATTTATTTTTTCACAAATTCGCCTACATTATTATACTTTGAAAACATTAAATAGGAAAATATTAAAGTTTCTAATTGAATTGCTTCATATAATTATTTCTTTAACACAACCAAAAAAAAAATATGTAAGACCAACAATTAAATAATTCCACTTATATATTTATTTTCCTATGTTGTTGGCTTTATAGCAATAGCAAATATTTTGTAAAAAAATATGCTGATTGTGGGGTCTCAAACCATGGACATATTAATAATTCATATTGAAAACAAAGCCTTCACCACTGAGCTAAGCAAGCACACTTTTTATTTTATACTTAAATAGCATTATAATAGCTCATTATAAATTATTCAAAATATTTTTTTATATCATAAAATTAAAAATTTAAGGGCAATCTCTGTAAAATTTACTTCTATATATACTTTATTTTGGATGAGCAACTTGGGAAGTAGGAAATTAAACAATTCTACAAATGCATGTATTTTTCCTACTGAGAGTAATCAGGCAGTACCCTGTACAGTACCTCTCCCTAGACCTAGATATTTTTTATCTATATCTGCACTTATACCTAGGTAGAAACAAATACCCACCGCAACATTGTTTATGTTGCCGAGGTTTCTCTCTCTATAAAATGGCTTCTCTACAATACTTTTACTACATTACATTAAAATGCCATGCTTACCAACAAATAATACAAAATTATTAAAAAAGCATTAAAACAGGTAACTACCTATAATGCAAGCAGCACAGTTACGATCTTAAACGCCTTTTTGCTTGCGTTTCTGAAAACATTAAAATAAAACACAACATAAAATCACTAAATTGCACAAACCAAACTTACTTAAACTCCCTTCCCTACTTACCTTCTCTTTGTGCTTACTGTTGTGGGACTCACTGGTGAGGGCGGCAACTTTAGATCTTTCCTGTTCGAGAAGCACATGCAATCTCGACACCTCTTCTGACAATTCATTCTTTTCAGAATACAGCCTTTCCAGTTCTAGCAGCACATCCGCTTTATCCTTCACTAAAACCGCTCTTATTAGCAAAACTTGGTATGTTAACAAATTTAACTTACTTTCACCCTGACCAAGTATGTCACACAAAGTCTTGTTTCTCTCTTTGATGGAAGTATTTTCTAACTTTGACTTTTCAAGTTCTAATTGGAGGGCAAACACTTTAGTTTTCTCTTGTTCCAGTTTTTGCTGTAAATTTGTACAGTAAATTGTGTTACTCAAACTACAGAAAGATAATCAACTTCATACCTGACACTGTGCAAGTGAAATCACTTCATCGATATTAGCTTCCCGCTTTTTACGCTTTTCCTTAATATGTTCTTTATTTAAAGTTTCTTTTGCCTCCAACTGTATCTTTTCGAAGAAATTTTCATCTTTCAGATCATTTTCAGATTTCAAGTTACCAATTAGATTACCTGCAGCAATATTTTATATAAACAAGAATAGTGACACTCTGTTTATCACAAATCTTCAGTAGGAACTAACGAACTGTTTATATAGTTTTACTGAGAAAAACCTTTAAAGATATATTCTTCACCAAGTCAACAATGGAAATCTAATCCTAAACTACTAACAATTGAAGACTTATATACTAAATCCCATTTAGGTTTAGTTAAGTTTAATAGATGAAATGGTTGTCTTTGTTATGTATCCACCCATTCTCTGAATTGGCTGAAATTGACTCTGAAAGGTCTAAAATTCAATTTCACTTGTATACTGCATGACATTGAAAATGCAACACGCAATAAACGTTATTATATTTCAATAATTTTTAGGCCTGTATGACACGGCACAGAATTTTATTCAAAGTGTTTTTACAAAATTCTTAAAATTATCGTGTTATGCACCAAAATGTTATATAAAATTCTGTAGATTCATGTTCTAAAACCTACAGAATTAGTATTTATTAATAATCCCAGAGGACAGAGAAGAATATGTTTACCCCGCCGCGCCGACACTCCACGCACTTTCTCTTATTTCGCTCGCGGTCTTTACTGTTGCAGCTTGTTTGTTTTGTCGTGCGTTCATGTAAAATAAATAAATAGAAGCGCTACGAACTTATGCATTAGCCTAATATTATAAAATCTTGTTAGAATTCTACTTTATCGACAGTTGCATTACTATTTTGACAGTTTTCTCACAGATGTCACCGTAATTTCTACCTATTTGCGCATGCTCACAGGCAGAATTTTGTACAAAGTCGGCGTTGCATTGATGCGCAAATGAGCAATTTTTAGTGTTTATTAACAATCAGGGAGGGCAGAGAAGAATATGTTGTTATATATTTTCAAATTTGCCACTTTATAGGGACTAATTTCTTAATTTGTTTGCCGCTTCGTCAGAATTAATAACGTTATTTTAATTGCAGTCTTATTTTGGGTTACCATTTCGCTATTTTGTTTTGTCTTTCGAAGTTTGAGTTATTTTGACAGTTCCCTTTTTGTAGGCTCAAAATTGCAGACTCTTGTTTTTCCGCGCTCGACCTCGAACGCTTCCCAGAACTCGCGTGTTAAAAAAAATCTTTCTAGAACTCTTGCGTAACATTTCAAAACATGGTGCAATTTTGAGGGGGGTGCAGGTTCCCCTTGCATTTTTAGGGCAGTGGAAGCTAGACCTTTAGGATAGACGGACGTAACTTCGAAGATAATTTCTTTTCCTTTGTGGCGCTTCTGTTAAGTTTATCGTATTACCGTTTGCTGTAGAGCATAATCAAATCGACTTAAAGTCGGATAAAAAAAATAATAACAGAAAGTTCGCTTTGGTGTTGGGCAATTTAAGTTAATTGCTCCTGTGGAATTCAGTTCGGATCTTTGTGATGTGAAAAGAAAAAAAAGGAAATCGTGCTAGTGTTTTGCTGGAATTTGGTTCGCTCCCGTCGTCCGAAAAAGTCTCGCTTCTGTCTCCACGTTAACTGACCCAGTTGGAAGCAACTCGGCCCTCTACAGGGGCGTACCAGCTACACCTCGTTCCCACGCTGCTCCGAAGAACGTTGTCTTCCGTTCGCACCTTCGAGGGGTGACCTACTCTCTCAAGCGGCGATCCTCCGAAGGTGCGAACGGAAGACAACGTTCTTCGGAGCAGCGTGGGAACGAGGTGTAGCTGGTACGTCCCTGTAGAGGGAAATGTTTTGAAATGTTACGCAAGAGTTCTAGAAAGGTTTTTTTAACTCGCGAGTTCTGGGAAGCGTTCGAGGTCGAGCGCGGAAAAACAAGAGTCTGCAATTTTGAGCCTACAAAAAGGGAACTGTCAACATAACTCAAACTTCGAAAGACAAAACAAAATAGCGAAATGGTAACCCAAAATAAGACTGCAATTAAAATAACGTTATTAATTCTGACAAAGCGGCAAACAAATTAAGAAATTAGTCCATATAAAGCGGCAAATTGAAAATACATAACAATGTTTACGACGTGTTTACCCCGCCTGCCCACACTCCACGCACTTTCTCTTACCTCGCTCGCGATCTTTATTGCTCCAGCTTGTTTACTTTGTCGTGCGTTCATGTAAAATAAATAAATAAAAGCGCTACGAACTTATGCATTAACCTAATATTATAAAATCTTCTTAGAATCTACTTTATCGACAGTCACATGACTATTTTGATAGTTTTCTCACAGATGTCACCGTAATTTGCACCTATTTGCGCATGCTGACAGACAGAATGGTGTACAACATTTTGAACAAAATGTTCTACAAAATTTTGTACCGTGTCATACAAGCCTTAGGTGATAATATGAGTACATATAGAGCATTACATAATTAAAATTTCACGACGACTCGAAAGATGTATAGCCTTCAAATTCAATAATGAGCCAGAGCTCCTCGTTTGTTAATGCACTCCCCTACTCTGGAAGGCATGCTTCAAATGAGGTGATCGATGTTTTCCTGTGGTATAGTATACCAAGCAATTAGAATCTCATTTGTAAGTCACTGTAGATCCATTGGAGGAACAGGTAATTGACCCAACTTTCTGCCTACAGTATCCCATACATCTTCGATGGGCGAAAAATCAGGTGACCTCGCTGGCCACGAAAGAAAGGTGATATCAGCTTTACAAAGGAACATTTCTGTGTCAGTTGCAGTATAGGGTCTGGCATTATCACGCTAGAGAATATGGACTCCTAGTTCCTGGAGATAGGGCAATGTAACAGGTTCCAAGACGTTGCGAATGTAGCACTGGGTATTTATGTTTCTTTCCGGGAATGGAAGAGTCTACTTTCATATTCTACGGTACCCCAAACCATAAGTCCTTAGGTAAGCACTTCTTCGCGTTCCATACATTATTGAACTTCATGCCTTTGGCAGACCCTTCCACATCCATCGTGAGCCCGCAAACAAAATCATGATTCGTCACTAAGCAGAACCTAATTCCATTTCTGATCCCATTGGACACGCTCCTGGCACCACTGTAATCTTGCTTCTTTATACCTTTAAGTCAATGGCAAGATAAGACGCGGTTGGCAGGATTGAAGGCCAAAGGGCCTTATTCTGCGGTAAATTGACTTAAGAGGGAATTGCTGTCCTGTAGCAGCCATCTCTTCATTGGCAATTGACCTGTCTCTGTTCTTCCGTCCAGGTTTTCCAACTTCGCATTACGGTGGATACGTTCTGCCAACCCTAGTAGCAATTTCCCGAAAAACCATTCCAGCTTTTTGCATTCCAATTATTCGCTCCCGTTCAGAAGCACTTAGTTAGTGAAAATTATCACGTCTGCGTACATGAGACATCGCAAAATAATAATTCTAAGGTAATAGCAGAAATAAAATTGATACTACACTTAAATCTTTAAAAAACAAATGCAACAATAAAAAGTGAATTCTATTTTTAGAAACTCTCAAAAGACTAGATTCCTTTTCCAATCAATATGAAATTTTAATCACATAATGTGTACCTAATTTATTGACGTTTACTGGGTGTTGCATTTTCAATGTCATACAGTTTAGGAAGCCTCCAGCAAAAAAGCTTCTTATAGGAATAGAAAATGCCATCGGCAATTGCTGAACCTACAAATCACTTTATCAGAAAAGCTTATAAAACTCACATTATGGATAATATGAAAGTTAATTCATTTAGGAATTCATAACCTGTTAAAAGAGATCACAAATTTATCAATGTATTTGCTAATACAGTCGATTCCAGTTAACTGGGCCACCGGTTAATCAGTGGCGGCTTGTCCTGAAGGGCACAAGGGCACGTGCCCACCCAACCACCAAGATAAACACAGAAAGAAATTCGCATGTAATTCAGTGCATTATTTTAATTTCATTATTTTAACGATGGTATCAAATTTTCCTTCCGCACCAAAGGCGCGGCTAACACGCTCAAAACTATGTTCCGGGGAACGCTCTGATTTGTACCTATGTAGAGCAAGATTCGGTTGCCTATCGGTTATCTTCGCTAAACGCGATATACCAGGCGAATAGAGCACCGAGCACATTGTTGCCGATTTGCAGTCAACGTTTGAATTTGGACTTGGGAGCGCTGTTTTCGCGCAATCGCGCGTTTGAATTCAAAGACGGAAGTGACGTTTTTTCAATGATTCTATGGTCCTATCAATAGAAAAGAAGTTCGTCCAGTCTATCGCGGATTTTGACAACAAAGTCATAGACGTCTTTTCCAGCATGAAAAATAGGAGAATGGATTTTATGTACAAAAAATAGGTAAGTTTTTTCTTGTGCCCACCCTCTTTCTTAACTCACGAGCCGCCACTGCGGTTAATTAGGGCAGCTGCTTATTTGGGCCAAATTCTAAAGAAGAGAAACCAAACCAAAAAAATAACATCAATTTAGATCGCTTATTTGGGACACCATTCCATTTCATTGGAGCAGTGAATTTAAGATCAAAATATGTAAAACAATTGCTAAACTTTATAATCAAAGAAAAAAATGTGTAGACATTTTAGTATGTGTTCTTTACAAAATGCTGACAACAGTATTTTGGAACTTGTTCTTTAAAATCATTTTTATCAGACATCACATAATATCTTTGCCATTAGCATGGAGCCAAGGATACACACCTAGATATCGTTAGGCGTAGTAGAGTTAATGAACACTCAGTACACGCTTATGTGCAGACTTGCTTTTTCACAATTTTATGTAAAATGGTATAACCCTTGCAAAGATAGCTAAGAAATGATTTATACTTTCTGGTAAAATTACTTTGCTTAATACAATTAAAAGCCAGCCACTTAACATAAGTCGTCGGTGGCTCGTGAAGTTAATTGGTGAACCAAAATGTACCATATCAGTAATTAGTTAGTTTTGTGTGGTACTTCGCATATTTGGCCCAGCCGCTTAATTCGTCCAAAATGGTCTAGGTCCAATGTGTCCTGATTAACTAGAATTTACTGTATATGTACATTGACTTACAACAAAAATGGTTTTAACTAAAAGCTGATAAAGGTAATAAATTTTTAATTTTGTTTGTTTCCTAGTGTACCGATTCCTCAAACTATAACCTACACGCAGGAATTACAAACAGTAAACAATTTAGACCCTGAACAAATTAGTGAATCTGTTACACCAATTATTCTCTGTATGTCCCAAAACTGTTTTCAAATAGAGAGTAACTAACCACCATGAACACAGCATGAGGTTAACAGGCCTTAGCATTTATTGCCAACCTTTTCATGAGTAATTTTTAAACTGAATTTAAAAATAATGTACAATATTTCCTTATGGTATAGTTCAGATATGTGGATGGCACTTTACCATTTTCAATATCACTAAAAGAAGTATCATTAGCAATTTGTTAGAACACTAAAGTCCAATTTACAATCAAAAAATTTAAATACATACGAAATAGAAAACAGAAGACTGTTATCATTTCTCGATGTACCAGTAATATAATATTATATAATATAATTGTAAAAATCATCATATATTATTTACTTTTCCCTTAAATCGAAATAAGACGCACACAGATTCTTGGAATTGCCCATTTCATTTTGTAAAGATTTCTCGGTAATTGTAGTTATGTATTTACTGCCTATTGTACACTATGCTTTCTACATTTGTACAACTGAACAAGTATGCAGATTTTTGTATTTTTGTATAGTTATATTGCTCTTTTTCTAGCTCCTTAGTTCGTATAGGCTATTAGGGCGAGCGCAAGTCTTGCAGATTGCCGCTCTAAAGTTTATGAAATGCACTGCGGTGACTTGTGAAACGAAAAGAGATAACACTTACAATGTTCAGTGATTCCAAAACAGGTGATTTCTAATGTTACTTTTCAGCTGAAGAAAAAGTTTTTATGTAATAAATACCTTTTCCAAAGCAAGTTTAGTTCTTGTCCTCCCGGAATTTCAAAGAATGTTGTTTACATTTAAAATAACGCTGGAATGACACATTAATATGCAATTATCATAATGCATGCAGTTAATACATTACTTTCTAAGAAAGGTAAGTAATTATATCATTTTAGTAAAATTTACCAGTGCAGTTTTTCTTTGATGATCAGAAGAGAGAGTGCTAATATTTGTGTTTAGAAGTGAAATTTGTGAAGTTTTTTCGACAGTTGTTTTTCGATTTGTCTCTGCAATCGAAACAGTTAGTGCTTAATATTATAAATTATTTTAAAGAAGAACGAAGAAACGGTGGGCCTTTGATTCCTGTTGATAAGATTCTAGAAAAAAGTGCAGCAGCTGCAAATATATGCCGAAGTACTGTGCAGCGGATATGTAAGGACGACAAAGAAAATATACTTAGCGCACCAAAAAGGCGCCTTAGGAGTAAACCAAAAACTGCCGATGTTGATGAAAATATAAAAATGGATGTTAGGGATGCCGTTTACAACTTTTACGCCAGTAGCACGCCTTTTACAATAAAAACTCTGCGAGAAGCTATGAAAGATCGCGGGTTTGATACAGGACTACGAGCTCTTTCCCGGCTTTTAAAAAACTGCAGTTTTAAATATAAAAAAGACTGCAATCGACGGTTTCTTTGTGAAAAACGCTTTGTGGTTAATCAAAGATTTCAATTCTTGAAGTTGTATGTAAACAATACCAATAAAAACTCATTAAAAGTAGTTTTTCTGGATGAAACGTTGATTTATTCAAAAGGAGGTGTTCGAAAATCTTGGCAGGACGATTCCAAGAAAAGCATGAAGAACAAATCGGGGTCTTAAGGAAAGCGTTTTATTGTCTTACATGCTGGTTCATATGATGGCTTTATTAAAGGTGCAAGTTTAATTTTTTCTTCCAAATCAAAAAGTGCCGATTACCACGACAGTATGAACAACGAATCTTTCGAAAAATGGGTGCAAGAGATGCCGATACCGAATTTGGCAAGCCTTGTTTGACTGTAATGGACACTCATTCGAGAGTAGTCGAAAAACAGCCTACTACGCAGTGGAAAAAGGACGATATCTTAACGTGGTTGAAGAAACATAACATCCCCAGATGCATTAAGGCCACTATTATTTGTCATTGCTAAAAAGCACAATACAACTTGCACGAACACGGCCATGAAGTTTTAAGGCTACCTCCATACCACTGTCAATTCAACGCACTAGAATTAATTTGGGCAAATACTAAACGCTACTACTACAAACATATCGAGCGCGAAGATTTTACTGATGAGCAAGTTATAAAAATGTGGGAAAAAGCTTTAAATCAATGCGGTGAAAATGAATAGAAAAATTGTGTACCACATACAGAAGGTCTTATAAAATCTTGGTGGCATCGTGAAATTATAGTTGACGAGGTGGAACCCTTAATAATTAATTTGGGTGATGATTCATCGGACAGCGAAGACAAGGAACATGAAGACGACAGCGATTAAACTGTTTTATTAAAATCACGCGGTCCATGTTAATTAAATGCAATAATATTTGTCTATTTCAGTCATTTTTAATTGTGTGCAAAATATGAAACTAATTGAAATTTAATCTTTTAGTCGATATTACTTAGTAATGATAAAACAATGATATTTAGTTTATGCTTGAGTCACCCCGGTTTGTGTTTAACCTAGTTTAAACTTTGTACCTGATTCACCTTTGTGTTCAAATTATTTCAAATACATAATTAACACTGCATTTTTAGTTGTTAGTATTTCAGGAGAAATATAATTGTTTTAACATCTGAATAACTTTTATGTAAATTCGCATGTTTAAAAATAAAAATGAATTTTTTCATACAAATTAGATGCAATAGTAATCTTCAAGCTGCCTTGTCTTTGATTTATATTACTTTAGTAGCTAAATTTAATTCCGACACTTGTTTTTGGTCACTGGTTTATTGAGCACGTGGCCGCTCATCTTTGTTCAACCAGTTATTCTATCCGACTGCGGACTTCGCACCCGTCAAATAAGACGACACCCGACTATATCCCTGTTACAGAGCAGTGACCAACAGTTTAGTTTTAAGATAGTCTTTTAACTGTAAATTGCATTTGTACATAAATGCTAAAATAAATGTTTCAGTGTTATCTTTTTACTTTGGTCTTTTAAATTCACTTTGGAACTTACATCCCTAACATTAGTCCTTCGAGCCGTATCCATTATTGCATCTTTAATCCATTTTCAATGCCACTAGTGCATCTAATCAAAACACTGCTTTTTACAATGATTTACACAGTATGATTAAATATTCATAATTCCACAACATTCAGAGATTCTTACGATAAAATCAGGTGCAAACTTTGACAATTGTGGATTTACAAAATTGCCTGTTTTCACTACTAAACTTATTTTAATTAAGCAAACTTATGGCTAACTTCAAAAATCCTAGATTTGATAAATTAAATGTTGTCCATCATATTTACAATATAGGGCGTGGTATAAAAGTAGTTCCAAAATTGATGAAGGAAATATCTTCTGTTAAACAATTCAACTGCTACAACTGCCTTCACATTTCCACAAATAGGGAAAATCTAAATAATAGAGCATTAACTCAGATTTAATTCGCTCGTTGCCAAGAACACTTTACTCGATAAAGCATAGCAAAACTTAAAAAGCAAGCTTTTACTTATTAGTAGATTAATATTAAACTGCCACTGTTGAATTGAAAAAGAGCATAAATGTTCAAAAGTTTACCTCGATCGATGTTACTTTAGCTAGTCGAAGTTCAACAAGTCCTAGTGAAGTTAGCAATTTAGTTGCCAAAATAGGTATTTAGCTATTCTAAATAATGAGGTGATATGCCGCTTGTTTAAATATTAGAGGGTTTACATGTGGATCGATTTAGTGGTGCCAGTTTTAACGCCAGTCCAACTTTCGTGCCAGTAGAGGTTTACACACATTTCTTAATTTTACCTTGCCAGTTTCATTTTTAAAGTACACACTGCAGGTGAGTGTCCATGTGTGGCTAAGAAAACATGTCAAATGAACTTGGTTCGTAGCACCTGCCATAGTTACGAGACTGTTGTTGAAAACAAGGTTAATGATTTGAAAAAGATAAGAAATCATAAACAAAAAAGCGATTATAAGTGAAAAGCTAAAACTTAGATGCAATTATTTTTATATGTATACCAGCTTTGTAGGAAAAGGGAATGGTGATGAAGGGCAAACCTTTTGTAGTACTACCTGGAAACCGCTAGAATAAAGGAAGAACGAAAGACGGGAGGAAAGCCAGGAAAGGGATGAAACAATGGAGTGGAAAGCAGAGAAGAACAGTAGAGAGGGTGAGGAGGACTGAGAGAATGGAAGGGGTAATGGGGGGGGGATTAGGAAAAGGGGAAAAAGGATGAGGAACTAAAAATAAACAGGAAAGTGGTTGAAGGAGAGAAAAACGAAACTTGAAATCCGAGCAAATGGGAGTAAGGAAGGGGAGAGATGGGAAAAAAGCGAAAATAGGAAAAAGGGAGGGAAAGGGGCGAGATCATAAAACAAATATGAAAAGGGAAAGAAAGGGTTTGAAGAAAGGAAAGGAAGGCAGTAGAAAAGTTGGGTGAAGGGAGGAAGGGGTTCGCAATTGTATTTTATAACAGCGAGTGTCGGTGAGTACAAAGGATGATAAAAGTTTTTTGCCATTTGAGAAGAGTAGGTGACTCTAAGGTGTGGGTGTCGTACAAGATTTGGAAACGCGCGTTAACGCGTTGGCTCCCCTTCTGGAACATTGCCCTACTGCACTTCGTAAGAAACCCTATTAACCAACAAAACGCGCAAAGCGGGAAAAACACATATTTGCAATATTGACTTTAAAAATTCACCACAGCAAAGTTAATCAAGAAATCGTCTTTGGATATGTTTTATATAAATTGGAATATATCCACTTATTTTTTATATAAAAATAATTAGCCGGCCGCTTTTAGTGCCTCCTCTCAAACAGTCAAAACGTGTTTTGGACAGGAAGTTCATGAAGGGGTGGGCAGGTTCAGTGAGTTCCGCAATATCTTACACTTCCATGGGTCTCCAGTGTGCCTGCAAAAGCGGACCAACCCCGTTGCCATAGCAACCGATTGGCAAGGAATCAACTGCTACCCTGCAGAAATGGGTTTTTTGAGATTATGTGCATCCGAAAAGTTTCAGACGGGGGGGGGGGG
>JABXWE010012149.1:0-36900 GCA_014611495.1 Limonius californicus
ACCACAATATTTAGATTACCTAAATACATATTTCGCAACTGAGCTGCCATATTCAGTAGGAACTGATGAATTTCGAGTCTCAAAGTAACTTTGGCTAAGGAATAACTCAGAAGATAAGTTGCTCACCAACTTAACAATGGCAGCCCACTGTAATTGTACTGCTAACAATGTTGAATACCTTCACCGTTATCGTACCGAAATTTTTGTAAATATTCAAAGACATTTTGAAGTTCGGGCAAGTTTAAGCCGATTGTTTCGCCCCCCTTCTTCTGAGACGATTAAAGGGGTTGTTAACTTGATTAGCATACTGTCTACATAAAAATTGGTCTCATTATTACCAAGGCGAACCCCATCCAAGTTGCATTTTACAATGCGAATCATTTTGAGATGTTTTGCTTAGGATGGCTTAGGGGTCGAGGCCCATTGAGGATAATAGCGTAGACTCAATCTTCGATAACAATGATTTAAAACTGATTCTATACAGAGTGGCCCAATGAAAACGAAATAGGCATGTTTTATGACACAAAATTCATTTTTAAGGGGACGTCTATTTACGTTCACCTACCTTCATCTCCAAAATTGGAGTGATTTTCACCCTAAACAGGTTATCAAAAGATAGACCATTTGAAAGCTCTATGAATTTGCTTCGCAGTAATAGTTTTATTTTTGGATTCTCTCGGAAATGTAGTTCAAAGTTTCAGGATGGTAAATGTTCTGGAATATTTATGGAATGATTAAATGGCATTGGTTGAACGTACCTTGGCGTTAACATTTAAATATTTTTTTGCGTCGGCGTTATACCGTATCTCCTATTTGCCGTTGTTTCCTTTGAACATTTAAAATAGCTGATTCGATTTCAGAAAGAGTTGAAATAATTGCGTTATTCTTTGGAAACAATTAGTGTAACAGTAGAAGCGCCAAGTTGTTCAGCCAGCTAAAGCATATGAATCGCAAGCATGTCTTGGAGTTGTATGTAATATCGCAAATAAAAACCGAAATGCTAAAAATCCGGTTGTCCACGTTGTTGTCGATCCCACGTTGAGTACAAGGCAAATGGCTATTAATCGATCTAGTATTCCACGAATTTTGAAACACTACAAGTTTTATTCCTACAATATTCATTTGCAACAACAACTCAATCACGACGACTTTATCGCCGATTACAATTTTGTGAGACTATAAGTGAACGGGCAATAAATAATCCAAATTCTTTTTAACGGCTACTTTTCCGACGGGCGTACTTTTTGCGAATGATAATTGTCGCTATTGGTCAGATTCTAATCCGAGGATGTATCACGAAACACATAACCAACACCCAGAAAATTAAAATGTTTGGGCTGGCATTTTTGGTGATCGTCTAATTGTCCCTTTCCTTACCTGGTAATTTGACTAGACAGACGTACTTGGAATTGTTAGAAAACAACATCAGTTTAATGTTAACTGACATTCTAGAAAATAATGATCTTTATATCGATGATCATTTGATATTCCAGGACAGAGCTCCTCCACATTATGCACTAGTTGGATCGAAGGTGTCCGGGTTAAAAGAGGCGCCATTGAATGTCCCGCAAGGTCGCCAGATTTAACTCCGCTAGCTTTCTTTTGTGGGGTCATTTGAGGAGTAAAATTTACCCAACCTAATCCATATCTTTACAACACTTACGTGCGACGGCATTTTGAACAGGACCTTTATTACTGCAAGGACGCGGGTGTGCTGATTTCGAACATTTATTATAATTGATTAGTAAATTAAATAAGTAAGGAACAGTAGTGAATGTTGTAATCATAAACTCGGGACAATTCTTCGAAGGATCATGCAATTTTAAGTTTTTTATTTTCGGGATATTTCATAGAAATTAATTCTCTTGGCAGCAGGATAATAAATTCCGTAAAATACCTATTAAAAGCTTAATCTAAATATCAATATAATTTTTATTTTGTCTGGAACATATTGCAATAAATGTAATTATTAATAAGTTAGTAACAATATTTAAGAGGGAAATACATTTTGGTTGCAATTCCATCAGGTGTGGTCGTTGTATTTTATGCCGCCTGCTTTACTTCAAAACATCGAGATATTATCAAGGTTGTTTTGAAAATATGTTTCTTTGTATTTTTGCAAGAAATAAGAAAATGGTTTAAACTCCGGAGATCTGGTAGGCCACTCTTTTAGTCCATGTAGGTATACATAAATATTAACGCCATAACGTTGTGGAGCTACAGTACCTCCTAGTGATGCCAAGAGTTGTTATTCTGCAAGTGATTCCCGTCATTTCTTGGTTTACAAAATTGCTAAAATAAAGGGCTCCTGTTCAAAAAGTACTCTTGTGCAATTCCCACACCCAGTGTAAAGTTTTAGCTAATCATTACTGGAAATTTTGAAATATCTGTTGCAAAATGTTGCTTTACCTTTTCATCTTGTGCATAATTTAAACATGTTATTGGGCTTTTATATTTTTTAAATTTGTGGGTTGAGTAAAGGTGCTCAAATTAAAAGATTGCAGATGTCTGCCGTGTTCTTCTACATTTTTGCCTTTGTGGTGGTTTCCATTCCCAAATCGTTCAAGGTAATCTCTCTGTATTCCTACGTCTCCTGTAACCGTGCCACGTAAATTGCTTTTCTTGGATTATATCTGTGAGTAACGTTTCCACATGCATCATTTACGTAATCCGTTCGTTATAGTACAGCATCGTCTCCAGTAAATCATAATCGTAGTCGTTAGTTTTTGCATAAACGAGCATATCTCTAACTCATAAGTCATACAGTTTTTCACCACCATCTTAAACAATACACACGTCGTACTGGATTTATTTCTGATTTCATTTTGTACAAAGCTTGGTATTTTAACTCCCGAAGCGGTGCAATAAAAAAAACGCTATTTAAGTAACACGGAAAGCATTATATATTTATTCTAAGCAATATTTGCTTACCTAAATACACGATTTTCAACAGAGTAGGCAAAGGTCTCCGAAGAAACTACTTCTAATTCAGCAGTTTCATTTATCTTAACCTTTCCTGCATGCTGAAATCGTTTCACTTTGACAGTTCTCACTTTAAGAAAGAGAAAAGTGCCAAGTCAGATGAATGTGGTCTGTAATTGATCTCAACGACAACACATTTAGTGAAAAATTACATCATAACCAGTGCAGAATGGACAGGTGCATTGTCATACAGCAAGAACATACTACTCTTTTTCTCTAAATCACTAGAGAAATGCGCTACAATAATCTGATCGCTTCAACGTAGAATGCGCCATTTATTGATTGTCTTGGTAAACATTTTTTTTATGAATCACACCCTGTTTATCGAAGAAGGTAATCTGCATGGATTTAATTCTGAATTTTTGGAAACGAAACTTTATGGGTTTTTTTTTATCGCGACAGCTTGTCACGGGTTTAAACGGAATTGTGACACATAAACGACGGCATGCCCTAACGTAGCTCAGAGGACGAGAGGGGGGAGCTATTTTGTAAAATGCACCGCGCTTAAATTAGATCTAATTCGGGATAGAGTCGTAATAAGTGGAGGTGCCAACGGGAATATCACTAGATCCGGCACTGCTCAATATCCACGTTAATTTGAACGGCCAATTCGAAGGTTGTGCGTGATGGAACTTACCTTTTCACGCAATTGTTCCTAAAAACATATGTGAATTTACTAGCCCCTAAACAAAGGGGCGCAACGATCACTCTCAACTGGATTTTCAGGAATCTGCACATTACTTTTAACGAAGATCAAAATAAAATACGAGTTGAGTTTACAAAGACATTTAATGAAATTAAAGAAGCGGACAAAACACACAGAAAATGGTTAAATGATTATAATTTTGTAACGAACAAAGATAAACTTAAATGAAATAAAAATAACACACACAGTTTGTAACGAACAATCATAGTATATATTAAACAAAGGTGAACCCCAAAACAATTAAATCTAAGCTAATAATACTTGAAAAAAAGGATACTGCAGAAAGGCTTTGTACGCACAATATTTTCTTATATCGCAAAAACTCTTCGAATAAGAATAAAACATACGAAATATAAACTAATTGCAGAAGATTTCACAATGAACGGTGTGCGTTTCAGGCGGTCTCCCCCTCGGTAAACTTGTTTGATGGAAAATTGGCCCTTCAGGGGTGTGTAAAGCTTGAGCCAGTCCCTGGGTGTAGTGGTGAAGTTTTTACAGTTGCTTCTCTCGAAACCGGTCGCTGTTGGCAGATTTTTCAATATTGCGTCACACGACGACATTTCCCAGATTGGTACTTTATTAAGCGATATTTTCGGAAGTTTTGGGATCCGAATATCTTCTTCGCACGTACCGTGAATGGTACCGCAGAAAGTGAAACTAATTACCTTTTGGGAAACTACACTGATTCGGACGCCCGCGGATAATTTTAAATCTGCGTAACACTCAGGTCCAGAACTGGCGCCTGACTTCCGTCTTTTCCCCATACTTAACAGTGTAAAAACTTGGGTTAGTGCTGCGTTTGCAAAAAGGTAAGTAAACGTCGCACGTACAGGGTGCGTTCAATAAAAGCGGTCGAACGTCACAAGCTGTAAACGAAACCTGTGCTTGATCAAATTCTATTGGAATTTTACTCATTCGTAAAACTGGGCAGAACCACAGATCGTTTTCTTTCAAAATCATTATCTAAAATTTATCAAACCGTCTCTTCTTCTTTTTTCCCCAGTTTACAGTGCTAGACTGGTTTGTTCCAGTAGCCCATTCTTCTCTATTTGAGGTCTTTCTTTTTTTTTTTGTAGTTTCTACTTCATGTATGTGCAATTCCTTGTTCTATATATTGCAAACGAGGTTTCCTTTTCTAGTTTGTTCTTTATACTTTTCCTTCCATGATTGGTTTTTCTAATCCATTTCTTCGTAGTACATGTCCCATCATCAAACCTCTTCCTTTTTCATATTTTTCTTCCTTGTTCAGTCTTCGCTTGACCACCCGCTGTAGGATCAATTCGGAAATTTATTAGCCAAACTTATTATGTCGCTTCCATTCAATGACAGTCTCTGCATTTATTTGCAGTTTCTATCACTCATTTTTCTGTATATAGATATATACCCCCATAACCATATATTACGGTTCTATATACTAATTTCCAAATCCTGTTTTGAAACTCTTCGATTTAGTTTCTGAACATGCAGTTCACATCATCATCGTCTTCCACTAGTATGACGTAACCGTTAGCAAATGCCTAACTGATCTATTTAAAATTAAAGTCCAATATTTCTGCATTTTCATGTTTACTCTTTGTATAAATATTTTAAAAAGTACAGGACTCACCCAGCAGCCTTGTCTTAATTTCCTGTTTACATTAAATTCATTGGAACGATTTTGTTGAATTTACACGAAGCTCTTAAGATTATGCTGTAATCCCTTTAACGCATTTATATAATATTAATCCAATCCACTATAATTCTTGGTTTCCCACAACTTCTGCGCTGGAATACTGTCGTAAATTTTTATTAGATCTATAATTCTTCTCCGTATGTCGTGGGCTTTTCCATTAGTAGTTAGAGACAAACAGTAATAATGATATAGGACTTTTCTTCCAATTGTACATTAAAATTAACAAAAGTTCGGCTAAAATGGATCATCCAAACATTTCCTTGTCCAAATGAGGTAGCTAAATGCTACAAATATCTAAGGATGATATATAGACGTCGTACAGGCTTTTCAAAAATTTGGGTTAATAATAAACGTTTAACCACTTTTAGGTTTTAATAACAGTTGTTGATGAAGTTCGTCAATTGAGTATTTCCCATTAGTAAATAAATAAATTAAAACTCAAATTAATCAAATTTACGCTTGCCGTGTCTCGTACTCGTACTCTTGAAAACAAATTACTATATCATTTAAATGATGTTCGATAATATTTTCTATTGTAGAAAACAATTTACAAAATGATTCTGACTGATATATTCTAAGCACAGCTTTAATGGGATTAGTTTAAAGGAGTTTCCTGCTTAGATGTATACCATATAGCAACATAATCGAAATACCTTTGAGATGAACTCCCGATATTTGCAAGAACTTTCGTAATCGAAACTTTGTTGCACTCCTACCAGATGCGATTTCTTAATTAATTTAAATATAGCTTCGATTATAATATAACGATACACATCTTCTATTTGCTCGTAGTATTCAGTTTTAGTCTTGCCTTGTACAGGGTGTTTGCGGACATTGATTTTGTTTACGGTTTCTACAATAGAAGTTCCCATACGGCAATCCAGGAATATCGATATCGTTTTCCGGAAAGAATAGTACTTAATGCGCAAGTTTTAATTCATACGTATCCTCTATTCTGTGAATTTGGATTGAGGAAAGCTGGTGAGAAAAATCGATTCCAAAACTAGAAATCCGACGAGTCAAATTTTACGAGAGCTGGGATAGTTTTGTTACGGGCCAAACAAGCTTTTCCGTCGACCCGCAACAGGTAGGTAGAAAAAGGCCTACAGCTCAGCTCAGAGGAGTAGGGGGACTTCACGGAAATCGCTTACGGGAGGAAATCTTTCTGGTTGTGTACAGAATGGGTCAAAATTAGTGGGCGCCACCTTCCAAATACAGCTGATTGTAGGTCCTCGTGAAAGGCCGACAGGCCAACAGCTTACGGGAATCGGACTCACCTTTATTGTGCCTCTTTCCTGTTTATAAAGCTTGCAAAATTCGTGCACACACAAATACAAATTATTCAATAATAAGAGGCTATAAGTTTTGAAACACATATAATCAAACTATTAGAAATGACACAATACAAAAAAAAGGATAGCAAATGATGATCTCGTGGTTTAATAATACAAACTATTGATTTGAACGTTCAAGACAAAAACTCCCCGCCGCTGGCGTACGTCATTTACATTTTCCCAACACCTACGTGGCCAATGGTGTCGGAGTTTACAAGAATCACACAATATAACAAAAAGTACTTTTTACAATTAGTAATACGACAAAGGACAGTCGGTGACTGAAGGTCGCTTCTTGTTACATAAAAAAAGGTTCAGTCACTTAGGATTTTGCAAGTAAACGCATAAAAGAGTTTTTTTTTCTTTTTTCACCACACAAAAAACTTAGCTATTTACTTTGAATTTTGAACAGCGAGACGGAACCAGGCACAATGTCGTTAACCGGATGCGAGAAAAATCCGCAGACACGCCCCTGAAGACTGGATGGAATGGAGTCGACATCAAGGGCCAAAACTTTGATCCGGTCGTCGCACCGACGGTACACCAGAGGGACAGGAACTGGGTTCGATATTAATCCGCCAAAGGCGATTGGCAAATTCGCAATGAATTGCTTTTACAGGGATAAACTCCAGTGTGTTTCTAAAATCCGACACTTGTCGATAGTTCTGTTTTCACCCCACGGTAAAACAGTGAAACGAAAATCACGCATGATGGACACCCATCGAAAACCCAAGCCGCCCCTGCAGCACTCGACTTATTTACGGCCCCCCGTAGATGGAATTTGAGAAGTCCGGAGTCAACGAAGATGGAGGACTGACTGAAGAACTCAACGCAACGGGAACTTGTATTCCCCACAAAGATTGCACCACATTATACAAAATGTGATGAAATAGTTCCAGAATAATTCGGCACGTGAATTCGCAGAAAGCGGCCCGGGTCAGGTGCAGATAAAACATAAATCGGCAATTTCGGCTTACAAAGAGAAACTTCAAGACTTTGCGGAATTGGCCTCCATAACTCAATCTTAAAAGAAAAATAACAAAAACTGTAATCGACATAAGAAGATGGCAATTAAAATAGAATTTTAATTCCTATGAAGCGGCAATTACAGGATGACTAATTCTAACGGAGCGGCACAATCAAATGAACATAACATTAATTACCACAATTTACATGTTTGGGCGCAGGAAAATCCTCAAGAAATCGGGCCTATTTCATTTCAAAACGAATTTATCTTTCCCCACACACATTTTTGCCGACAGTTCACTTCATGCAAGATGTGCCCCTTAATTTGTTGCAAAGACGCTGGATTCAAATGGATGGGGCGCCTCCACATATTGGAAATCAAGTTAGAGAGTGGTTAAACGAAAACTACCCGGAGCGCTGAATAGCTCAAATAGCGAACGCCAATATCGCTGAACTAAATCTTGATGTGGAGCCAATAGCCTAGCCACCGCGGTCGCCGGATCGTAACCCGTTGGATTTCTTCGTTTGGGGCTATGTCGAAGAAAAAGTTTACAGCACATCAGTTGCAACCCGCGTCGAATTGATTCTAAGAATAGAAAATTTCTGCAAAAAGCTCAGCCAAAACCAAGAACTGTTGGAAAATGCCATAATTCATTAGTGGACGTTGCCAAAAATGTGTTGAGAATGGTGTATTGCACTTTGAGCATCTTCATTAATCTTCTTGTTTCTTTTTTCTTATTTTATAATAAATAGTTTATATCTCTGACACTAGGACCTTAATGAGGTGGCCGTGTGCTAGAAGTTAGCGCGTTTGACTTCTACGCCGAAGGTTCTGGGTTCAATTCCCAGTATCGGAACATAGGATTTTTAACGGCCATTCTCCTTCGCAAAGCAATAGCAAACCAGCGAGGTATTCTGCTTAGTAAATCTTCTCTGGAGTAGAAGTGTTTACACATCCTGTGATACGGAGCCCACGTTAAGCTGTAGGTCCTCTATATCTGTGGTACTTTAAAACGGGCAACACAGGCATAGGAGAGCAAAGAGGATCGCTACGTCTAGGAAGACATAAAGCACTCAAAGAAGAACAAGGACCTTAATCTAAGATCTGTAACAGAGTGTCTTATTTCAAATTGAATGGGGATTTTGAAAAAATAGGAAACAAATTGGAAAAACACAATCGCATACTTTTCTTTCTTGAAATAAATTCGTTGTAACCCCATTGCACGCCACTGCCAAATTCGTATGACCGCGGTAAAGCCTGGTTTGGGGGTTTTCATGTTGCCTGCACCTCTGAGTTGACCTGACGACTACCACCATAGTTTTAACCGGGACCGACGGCTTTAACGTGTCCTCCGACGCATGGTCGGTCGCTGTTGTACCACTAAACGCCCATTCTAGTTGTACCTGTGATCAATATCAGTCATCGAATAGACTAATTTACTGGTGTCATATACCATATTTCGTCATTTCCATTTGACCGGAGGTTTCCACGTTAGTTTAACTTGGGGTATATGCGAACGTTATGTACATATTACATTCGTTTTATATACAGGGTGTATCATAAATAGGTACAAATATTATATCCGATCGTAGATTACAATATATACAAACTAGAAAAAACATTTCGTGGGCAATTGGGCCCTTAAAATATGAGAAAATAATAATTGAAAATTTGACCCAAAATTGTTTGAGTACCGCAGGATAATAACAAAAATTTGAATTCAAAGTCATGTTATGGCAAAGGAGAGTAAGATAGAAGTGCAAAAAAATTTCTTATCACCTGCCACAAACCAATAGGTACTATTAGGTAAGTCAGTAATTTCTATTCTATTTATCACAAGCCAGACAAGTTTTTACGTGTTTGCCACTTTGGATTTACTTTACAATTAGGTAATAACCTTCTACAGCTTAAATGCATTTTCTATGTATCATCAGCAGTTCTCAAACAAAATTATACTTTATTTTTTAATAAAAAAAAATAAACTTCATGATTTTTGAAAAATGAATAGTACCATTGAATTCTGCTTGAGCCAATCTATTACTGGTTTAGATATTTGTACCTATTTCTGATACACCCTGTATATATAGATATATATATGTATATTCAGGAGAAATATAAAATAGTACTTTTGAGACTTCTTTAGGGCAATTTATTGAAAACTGATAACAGAAACGCTATAATATAATTATTTAGTTATGTAAAAGCAATGATTGTATTGATATATACAGTTCCGATGACTAAGTGGTTGGAAATACATCTAGTACATACGAAGCTTAGAGTGCTAGACGTTTATACTGTAGGTCCAGGGTTCAACTCCCAGCACTGGAACATTGGATTTTTAACGGCCGTTTTACCTCGCAAGGCAATGGCATACTAGCGATGTTTCCTGCATAGTAAATCTTCTCTGGAGTAGAACTGTCTACACTTCCCGTAGTTCGGAGCCCACGTTAAGCTGTAAGTCCTCTGTGTCTGTGGTACATACAATTCGTATGAGGCAAAGCACTCAAGGAAGATGTACACTTTAAATAGAGCATTTATAACTTAAACTATAAATTGTTTTGGTTTGGGGTTTCTTATTAGTAAACTATTGTTTGATTCTATCTAATAACAATATAATTTAGGACCTGTTATCAGGTCTAAAGCGTGTTTCGTTACTTTATTTTTCAAGTTTTATTTATTAATTCTGTTTAACCGCAATTAACTATAAACTGGATTTTTGTATTACTAAAAAATAAACGTAACCTATTCTAAACAAAATAGAAAAATATAATAATTGCTGGGATCTTCATCCCAAGTTGGGCCAGCATAGAGAGCGTTCTTTACCATTAAGCTACTATAGCAAGTTAACGTTATCGTTTAAAGCGTATCTGTTAATGCATCAATTGTCTCAACTTCCCTACATAATTAATATTTAGCTCTGTAATAAATTGTTTTCATATAATTTAGGACAAGGATTTATTTTCGTTTTCGGTGTGTATACGCTCTGCTGTTTTTTATACACTTATAAACCTGTAATGTTACAAAAACACAGATACTAAAAACGTTGCAGAGGTACCATCTAATTTGTTACTACTCGGTTTCCAATAGCAACTTTTACAATGGTTCTTTCCCAAAATGTCACGTTTTTTATTATACGAGCCTGGTCTTTACTGCTTGAAAAATGTTTTTGTTCTTATCAGTATCCTTTAAGTAAAACGTTTTTACATATAAAAATTTAATAAGTTTACTTAGTACCTACAAATGGCAAATCCCATTACCTAGCATTCGTTTCTCATGCAGACTCGTAAATAACCCCTGCTGTGAACTGATTAGATGATATCTTTGCTTTATATAACACATGAAAAAGGTACTTTGTTTGATCGCTTTCCCCTTTATCGCATATCTAAACTTAGCATTGGTCCCCAGAGTTAAAATTAAAGAAATCTATCAAGAAGGTGCTGCATAACTCCTACTACCTACCTTAATAAATTAAAACGGAAAACATGCATTTAAACAATCAGAACAAAATATGTTGTAGATAATAGAGGGATGCTCTAATTAATCACAGAGATCTTTTGTGAATCAGTATCGCGCTTTTTTAATTATGCCAACTTTACATTTGTGCAACAAAAGATCTGTTAGAAAGGAACGGGCTTTTTGGATAGCATATAGAGGAGGGAGGATTCACGGAAAACGATTACAGGAAAAAGTTTTGATTATTACAATGTATGGTGTAAGTCACAATAACTGGACGCCAACCTTTCAAGACACAGCATATATCCTTGTAAAAGGGCCAAGGACCAGTAGTTTACGGGGAATCGTACCTATCTTATTGGGCTTTGTTACGGGCCAAACGAGCTTTTCCGTCGACCCATAACCGGATAGGTAGAAAAAAGCCTACAGCTTAGCTCAGAGGAGTAGGGGGGAGTTCACTGAACTCGCTTACGGGAGGAAATCTTCGTAGTTGTGTACAGGGTAAGTCAAAATTAGTGGGCGCCACCTTCCAAATACAGCTGATTGTAGGTCCTCGTGGAAGGCCGAGAGGCCAACAGCTTACGGGAATCGAACTCACCTTTATTGTGCCTCCTCCTATATATATGAAGCTTGCAAAATTCATGCATAAACAAATACAAACACAAAAAATAAAAGATATACTAAATTTTAAGACACATATAATGAAATCATTGGCAATACAACCGAATGACAGCAACAGGTGATTTTGATTAATTCTATTTTACAAATATTATTATTTGAGCGCTCAAGCCAAGGGACTCGCCGTCGTTGGCGCACGTATTTCGTCCAATCGACTACGCAGCGAGCGACGCCGAAGCTTACAGGAAAACACAATATATATATAAAAATTTCTCTTATACTTTGTACTACAAACAAAGACAGTCCGCGACTGAAAGTCACTTCTTGTTTCCAAATAAAAAAAAGGTTCAATGATATTGAATTTTGCAAGTAGCGCGTAAGGTTTCGCTTCACAAAAACACAAAACTTTAGTTTTTACCTTGAATTTTCGGAAACTGAAGTGGAAAGGCAGACAGACAAGCAGGCACAATTTGGTTCACAGGATGATGATGAAAATCCGCAGGTACGGCCTGAAGACTGGGCTGAATGGAGTCAACACCAAGGCCCCGATACTTTGCTGCGTTCATTGCACCGACGGCAGCAGCAGAGGGACAGGAGCTGGGCTCGAAGCTTAATCCACCAAAGGCGATCGGCTAATTCACATAAATTGTCTTTACCGGGATAAAATCCAGTGTGTTTTATTGAAATCCGACAGTAATCGATGGTCTGTTTGTACCCCTTGGTAAAACAGCGAGACGAAACTCACACATAATGGACACCCCTCGAAAAAACTCAAAAGCCGTCCCTGCAGCACTTAATTTAATTACGGCCCCCGATTGATGGGATTTCGGAGACCCAGAGTCATTGAAGATCGAAAACTGACTTGCAACACTTAATTTATTTACGGCCCTTCCCCGTAGATGGAATTTCGGGAAGATCCGGAATCATTGAAGGTCGAAAACTGTCTGAAGATTTAACGCGACATAAAGCTGTATCACCCCCCAAAAATCTTGCAACATATTACGAAATATCATGTAAATGTTCTAGAAAGATCTGAAACGTAAATTCTCAGAAGCGTCTAAGGCCAGGCGCTAGAAAAAACAATATTCGGCAATTTCGGCTTGCAAAGGAAACTGTTAACATAGCTCAATCTTAAAAAAACAAAATAATACCGAAAGCTACAAGCAACATAAAACTGCAATTAAAATAGCGTTTTTAATTCCTATGGAGCGGCAATTAAATTACGAAATTAATTCATATAGAGCGGCAATTTTTAAAAGAACATAACAGCTTCCTCTTCACTTAAGTATTGTTTACAAAATAAATACGAGCTGGAAAATTCACAGAAACTAACAAGTTATAAATTATTAAACAACGGGTATATAATGTATTAAATGAAAGGTTAATACAGCTACACGCCAAAATGTTCAACGTAGGGCCTGAGTCGGTCTAGTTGTAAATTATATATAAACAAAGTGCTTCGAAACGTTCAAACCTGTTGCTCGAGCCGCCGCTGACTACGACTAGCAGCAGGAGGTTATTTTAGTTCCTGAAAATACGTACATTTTCCACAAATTACTGCTTGATTGATTGGTTGATTTGAAAGAGCGAGATCGAGGATGCGGTTTTCCAAATATCTCTAAGGGCTGCAGCCATCACTGCTTACCCTATCCACTAATAACTTTCTATGAATGCTTTTTGCCTTAATAGGGCGATATGTTTGAGGAAGCACAAATAGGTCGATTTTCACTTTTTTTACGCGCTGAAATGGAGGAAAGAGAGAAAATTACGGTAGCTAGTATGACGTCACTGGCAAAACAAAACAGTATGTTGCACCGGCGGCTACATTCCATCCGGAATATACAGCCAATCTAATGAATACATCATACTGCATTGTTAGGATTTCGTTTTTGTAACTGAGGCCAACGAATTATTAAAAACCTCGAAAAACTACACGCTGAAACACACAGTTTCTGTTGGAACGGCGAATTCTCATGGGAACGTATGAACGTGTAACCCGATAAGGGAAATCTTCCAATATTTTCAATTAAAATATTTACTCTCCTTTTATCTTTTTCTTCGAGTGCTTTATGCTTTTCTTACGACACGTAGTGACCTGTCCTATGCCTGCGTTGCGCGTTTGAAGAGGACCTACAGCTTAATGTGGGCTCCGAATCATGGGATGTGTAAACACTTCTACTCCAGAGAAGATTTACTAGACAGAATACCTCTCTGGTTTGCCATTGTCTTGCGAGGGAGAACGGCCGTTAAAAATCCGATGTTCCGGTACTAGGAATTGAAACCAGGACCTTCATGATAGAAGTCTAACGGGCTAACCTTTAACTCACGGCCGCCTCTTTCTTGTTTTATATTTAATCCTGTGTAATTGTCTATATTTATTTCGACAATGGCAAAAAAGCTTAATTAGCAAGGGTAATTATTAAACCCCGCCCTATTTTTACACATCACAAAAACATCTGCGTGTCTTGAATTAGGACACTTGGCTTTTTTGTTTCGGCAGCACAAAGCAAGCCAGCAGGAACCCAAACTTCCGAGCATAATTCCTGGAAGTGCCTTCCAAGGCGCAGTACTTATATCAGCGATAACTTTCCGGATAATTGAGAGGTGCCCTTAGATGTTCTATTTACGAATTAAAATTATGAAATGAATTTAACAAACATTCAAATTCAAATGCGGGAAAACCAGACAAACGTCATAGAAAGCAACCTCGGTGCACTTATTAACAATACAATTCTTTTAAACATGATTGTAAAATTTCTTTTTCATAACATGCTGCCTAAATGCTACCCTAAATTCTAAGAAAGACATACATGTTTAATTCAATGATTAATATTAATCTGATTTTGTTTCTACTAATTATCTGCCCCAAATTGTACCTTTTTATGATGCTAGATGTTATTATAGATAATTTTCGCCATTCTACATTTAAATATTTTGTGAATTAACATATCTTATTCTAGGTAACTGTGCTGTGTCAATACAAAATTTTGACTTAGTCTATCATATGGATATTAAATATACTTATGAACCATTTACATATATAATAGAATCTCTGGAAAGAATCAACCAATAGCAACTCATGAACTACCGTCAGTCGATACATATTCCGACTACTCACTGTATTGTAAGAATTTGTAGCAGGTTTCTATAGAAAAATACAAGTGTGATTAATATTTAATGGCAAACTTATTCTATTATTCGCTTAGTAGTAGGTTTCAGGGTTCGTTCACTACTCTTCTTTCTAACAAGGCTTTCTACCTCACAAAACAGTTTTACACACTGATTTAAAGTTTGTCGAAATTTTTCCACCGTATAAAACAGTCTGACACACCGAATCAAAGTTTATCGGAATTGGTCATGGTTAACAACAGCATTTGTAAATTCAACAAAATAGTCGTCCTGACAGTTTTGTATTGCATGCCTCCAAATTATATTAAACTATTTTTATTACTAATATAACTTTCGATTATAAATACTTACTGTTCTAATTTACACGCTATTTTGGTATGATCAAATCAAGAGAATGGTAAAAATGTTCGTGTATTAGTTCTAAATAGATCTGTTTCTATATATATATTTACAGAAAAACCACACAAACTATCAATTATTCTCTGCGTATTAATGTCTGAAACGCTAACTAAATATCAAATGGCACCAGTGCAAGCGGGTTTCATGTAAACCTACGCGTTGACGTTGGCAAAATTCGCAATTAAACTAACTGATCAAGTTTGTTAACTTGTTGGTTGTTCGAATCGCGGCTAGACAAATACACTGAGTATAATAAGCAGTGGCGGCTCGTGAGTTAAGAAAGAGGGTGGGCACAAGAAAAAACTTACCTACCTGGACGAACTTCTTTTCTATTGATAGGACCGCCAATGCGTTCAGTCACTAAAAGTGGCAAAATACCACCTACGTCACACATGTCATCGCGCTCATACATTGCTGAAAATTCACTTTTCAATGTTACACTGTCCAACATAGGATAAGATTTCACAGTTTCATCAAAATATTTTTGTGGAAATGCATGCCTATACCAAAGACCAAAAGCGTTCAAAAATTTGTCCATTAAACACGTATCGAATAATAACAACCATTTGCTGATGATTAGAAGTGTCTGTAGTTTCATCGGCCTCCAAAGCAATGAAATTTGCAGATTTAATTTCTTTTAATATCTCCTGCTTGTAAATTTGCAAGATTGCATCTAGCAATTCGTTCTGAATAGTTTTTGAGACGCCTTTAAACACTTGTGAACCTTTCATATGTATTGCAAGCACAGCGTCTAATTCGGCAGCAAAGTTGATTAACCCTAAATAAATTCCTGGATTGCCTGACGTTAATGTTTCATCGTGACCTCGCAACGCGAGTTCAAAGGCGCCGCAAAATTTAATACACATAATTAACCGGCGCAAAATATGACGATTTTTTTCACGTCTTCGTTATACTTAATTTTATGTAGCAATTAAGCACCCTCTTGTTGTTCACGGATGTCCACTTTGCCTAAAACACTAAAATCTATGCACGCATTCATGTGAGAAACGGAAGATTTGTGTTTCTTTGCCCTCTCTGCAATGTGTTTTAAATCATTCACCCCTTGTTTATTCCACGCACTAACCTCTTTCTTAAAAATTAAGCACATAAAACAAAACGGTTTATTTGTTACCTCAAATGATAGCGGGTTTTGTAAAAGATTTTGCACGCAATTAACTTCCATCATTGAAAAAACGTCACATTCGTCTTTGAATTCACACGCGCGATTGCGCGAAAACAAGACACTACGGTCGAAAGTCAAACGTTGACTTTAAATGGGGAACGCTTCGCTCGGTGCCCCATTCGCGTGGTGTATCGCGTATAGCGAAGATAACCGATAGCCAACCGAATCACCTCTGCATGGGGACCAAATCAGAGCGTGCCCCGGAAAATAGTTTTGAGGCTGTTAGCCGCGCTTGTGGTGCGGAAGGAAAATTTGCTACCATCGTTAAAATAATGAAATTAAAATAATGCACTGAATTACATGCGAATTTCTTTCTGTGTTTATCTTGGTGGTTGGGTGGGCACGTGCCCTTGTGCCCTTTAGTACAAGCCGCCACTGTTGTAACATCAATGCTAGGGGGGCAATAGATTAAGAGGGTAGGACTATTAAGAGGGCTAGACTAATTAAATAGGAAAGCCAGTGTTTATAATACTGTGAGAAATATATACACATTTAGAATTTAAATAAGTTAGTTATAGTAATACCTTCGTATAAAATATACTTGTTATGGACTTGTTCATAGTCTTTTGAGCAGTTTATTTTTTTTTATCTTAAACCCAGCGGTTTCTCATTATAATACTTCGTGCTTCTTGTTTTTTAAATGATCGTTTTGCATTATATTAAAGGCGAGCTACTGGAAAGCAATACTAATAATTTTCGGAAAATTTTATTGCTGAATACTTTCCTTGTATTATTGGAAGATATCTGTTAGTAACATTGGCTTCCAATGCGTCATATTTACTGCAAATTTCGCCGTTTACAGTTTTTCCGTTAAAATGAAGAAACGAGAAATTTTTCGCATAATTCTGGGTAAAAAGCATTAAATGTAGAAAGGAGTAAATTGACTTTGAATGATAATGTTATTGTACTCAGAAGTTATTTATATATAGGCAAGATAACGCATGCTGAAGGTCTGTTCACTTATACCGAGAAGTGGAACGTGCGGTCAGCATTGAACATTTTAATTAAACTGCATTCTTCGATTAGATAATATGATTAGTTTTATTGCCCATAAATCGCTTGTTGCAACGGTAAGATGTGCAACTATCGGGAATTGAATGCATTTCCATTCCGTTTCTAATTATTCACACATCTTTTAAAACCAAACACATTTACTAACTGTTTTCATTTTTTAATTAATTCAATGTGTGAATGAACAGTTTTGTTAACATGTAACATAATTAACTGTTTCAAATTAAATGTGGTTTATAATTTTATACAAATAGCACATTTACCTGTTATTTGCTACAGAAACGGAACTATCCTATCGGCAAAACTCGGGAGCTACTATTTGAACCCATTTACCTTGGGCAGGACATATACGAGGCTTATTCCGAAATTAAGGGCCGATCGGCCGTAAACTAAAACTTTCCTGTTGCAAAACAATTTATTATGCTGAAATTTTAGATATACACGTACAAGTCGGCATTGTAGGAGAGATGGTTAAAAATTTCCCAATTGAATTGCTCATTGAGTTGCACAGTGCAAGTAGCTGCGTGCGGCGGGTGTAATCCTAAAGAAGTCCAAGTCCAGAAGTCAGCAATGCTCACTTTTTGTTCTGAATCGCAATTCTCAAATTTCTTAAGGTCTCACATACACGTCTGCATTAATCGTTGTATTACGTTCCAGAATATCAACCCACAATGCGCATTTCCTATCCCAAAAAACAGCAGCCATAAGCTTTCGTTTCTCGAACGTTTGCTTTTGGAAAACTGGCATGCTTGCACTGCATTGATTGTTGTTTGATTTCAAGATTTGTGTACGAAATCCAAATCTCGTCGCCAGTCACAAAATGATTCGGGTATTTACCGCCATCGCTTTCGTAGCGATGCAGGATGGTCAGTTTAGAGCATTGGTTTTTGATAACATCCGTCAACATTATCTGGCATCCACCGTGCACAAAGTTTGCGGTAGGTGTTCGCCACAATTTCATACTTTTGCCGTATACAAAATGTGAAGACATTTTGCGGCCATTTCTGAAAGTTTCTTGTTAATTTTTCCCACAAGATTGTCGTTGATAACAGAAGGTCTCCCGCTTTGTTCCTCATCGTGCACGTTTGTTCGACCATCTCTGAATTTCCTACACCACCGTCTGATCTTTCCTTCATTCATGATGTCTGTACTATAAACCTCACATATTTGACGGTAAATTTCGGTAGCGTTTACGTATTTTTCATAGAGAAAATGAATCACAGTGTTACTTCATACTTGCAGGGGTTTTAAATGGTAGTATTCATTTTAGCGCTTTATTATACAACTTAATACAATGACAGAACTACAAGTAACGTGTGGCTAATTCATCATCAACCAAAGCAACCCTACAATGCACCAAATTGGCCACCTCCTCATTCGGCGGGAATATTTGAATAGCGCATGGTTTCCGAATAAGCCTCGTACAAATTGAATAAACTTTCAACAAATACTTTAGGCAACGGTGTTCTCCTTATGCGGGATTTGAATCCGAGGACCCTGGATAATTTTTATCTCCAAAATCGTAAAGCATTAACGTAACTTATTTTAAATGTGCTGATTGAATTCGTAAATAATACAACATGATTCAGTACTTTAATTTGTCAACTTACATAGCTTTCTTACATTATAAACATCCGTTTGGTAAAGTGAATAGAAAAAACTACGGGTAAACCCTAGGGGGCGAATAGTATTTTTATAAATACACCCTGGCTTTGAGACTTGCTTAAATTACTTATTGTTTTCTATATAAACGACGCCGGAAAACATAAGCGATCGATGTGCAGCCGCTGCATATTAAAAGCTTTCTGCGGTTTTGTGCAAGGTTAGTAAAGCACAATTACAACGTGATATAGAAGCAAATGACGTAGATATTTGAAACAGCTTTATTTCTCGACATAATTCGCTAAAACGTTAACACATTTAGTAAAACGATGAAGCAGTGTTGCACTGCAAACTACTTAATCACAGCAGCCATCATCACTCTTCATCGTCCGAAATATGAGTTCTCTGAATATGTTCTGTTATTTGGGAAACAAGTGAAAGTCACTAGGGACCAGATCTTGCGAATATGGAGGTTGTTCTAAAATGTTAAATCTAGCATTGTGGGTGGCAGCCATAGAAACACCGCCCGTGTAAGCGGGAACGTTGTCTTGGTGGAACTGAATGACACTTTGCAATTTTCCACGCCCTTTTTGCTTTATAGTTTTTGGTATGAGTTTTGCGTAATGGTCTCCCCTTATTGTGTGACCACGTGGTAAATAATCACTAAGAAGAATGCCTAAAACACCGTTGCCATTATCTTTCCGATCGATGAAGTCACACGGGACTTTCGTGGGGGCAGGGAATCACGGTGCCGCCGTTCCATACTCTGGCGTTTTGACTCTGGATGAAAGTGATGAACCAAGGTTTCATCTACAGTTGCAAATCTTTCCAAAAATCCATCCAAATCCCTGTCCATTAATCTAAAATTACTTGCAGCAGTAAGAAACCTGTCGCACTTCTGATCGAGTGACCACAGTTTCGGAATTCATCGTACGCAGACTTTTTTCAAACCCAATTCCTCATGCAAAATGTTGTCAGAACTTCTGACGAAAAAGCCACACATCTCATCAATATATCTATCGTAATTCTCCGATCACTCAGTACCATAGCATGGACCAAATCAATATTTTCTTGAGTGATAACAGTTTTTGGTGGTCCAGCACATGGTGTATGTTCATACGACTTCCTTCCTAATTTGAAATCCCGGAACGAGTTCTAAATGACTAGATATAATGGGGTAGAATCACCCAACACTTAGGACATGTCATATAAATTTCTTGCTTTGATAAACCTTTCGTAAAAAGGTATTTTATCATAGGCCTTGTCTCGAAATTTTTCCATTTTCACAAAACCACCAGTACCACAGTAATATTAAATGTATAACTTTTATAAACACGAAGCCTATCTGCAACTTGGTATATATTAATATCAATAACTGACGCTGCTAGGAAAAAAAATATTCATTTGTCAGTCAATGCCTTCTATGTTAGGGACAATGATTGATGAACCATCCTCGTATAGTGATAAAAATACTGTTCACCTCTTAGGGTTTATAAACGGTATATCAACTAGCTAAACCTGTAGGCTATATTCCACGTTTTCTGTATTTTTGAAACACCATATAGATTGTTATAGTGTTCCATTCTTCTGAAGTGTCTTTCATATATTGTCTTTGTGATTGCCATCCAGTCTCTTAGTATGAATCATCAGTATATTTTTGGGATTTAGCATCCTTTAATTAATTTTTAATGAAATGCCCTAGATTTTACATTTTGTCAGCGAAAATTGTGTGAAATGTCCAAAAATTTTTCTGTATATCAAATACAAAGTGTATTGTAAGATATAAATTGTCTATGGAGGTGGTTTTTTGCTAAACTCAGCTGAATAGGAGGAGGAAAATAGCATTAGCAAGTTTTAAGTGACAAATTACTCATTATAGTAGTTTGCAGAATATAATAGAATGTTACCAATGATACCAATTATAAAATGTATGTAGTTTGTAATGGGTAGGTCATGTTTAGCAAATTTATACTGGATATAACTTGGACGATTTCTTGAATATCGTGTCGTCACACCACCACCTTCGTATTGTGGTCGTTATCAGATAAATTGTGGATTATTTAGTATTCCAGGTTCATTCATTTATTCATTCCGGGCCAAATTAAAACACCCCTATTGTCTGGTCAAAGTTAATCTTGAATCGTGCCTAAACAATACTCGTCCGCAGTCATAATGGCCTCAATTCATATACTCCTCAGTAAGTGGAATGCAAACCAGTGGTCTCCGAGCATGAAGACGATTTCTTATTGATAGTGTTGATACTAGTCTTCTATTATTATTATTTTTTATTATGAAGCTTTCACAAGCCTTGTAGGCCCATCGCTTTGGTGTGAGGCAAGGCTAAGCTAGTTTGTGCAATGCACAACAGAGCCCGACTCTGCGGGTTACCGTGTTGGTGCGTAACCGCAGTTAACCTGCCTGGTGTGTGGTGTATTTTTGTGTGTATGATGTTGTTACTCATCTAGGGCGATCGGAATAAGGAGTGCCATTAAGTTGATCCCCAATGGCAAATGGAGACCGGGACCCAGTACCGGATACACAGGGAGTTAAAAAAATTTCCGACGTTGGAGTGATCGGGAAGCGTTTAGACTATTACATCCAAAGCTTGGCTCTCTTACCACTAAGCCATCCCCGCTTATCCAGTCTTCCATTAGCAGTAACAAACTTACCACTAAGCTGTGTTGCATTAAGGGTTCGATTTCTACGTGCATGTTGCGAGAGCTAAAAACCATCTCGTGGTGTTGTTGAGGGTGGCCGACCTTGTTCTTGTCTTCGCCAAACATCTCCAGTTTCCAAAAAGCGATTCTGCGGTCGAGAAATTTCACTCTAGATCGCAACAAACGCTTGGGAAACAGCTTAGTGTGTTGGTCCACATTCTAATTGACGTACCTATAGCGTTTCAAGTCTGTAATTTAGACAGATCACGGTACTGTTCAATTCTTAATTGCCAAGAAAATTAAAAGTCTCCATTAGTAACCAAGATAGTGACCGAGAGCGTGTTAGCGCGCGCTTTACTACCCTCCAGGGACAATCGGCTTCTTGTTTAAAAATATTGCAGTTGTAATATAAAAGTATCTGCAGGTGTTATTTTAACTGCATATTCTTGATTTATTATTAATGTTGCTAAATATCTGTTAATTGTTTTGAGCGATGTAGCTAACAGATTAAATAAAGTGAAATAGAATATGTTTGATTATTCGGGGCAATCTTCTGTAGTGCAAGCTACTGTAATTCCCAGAATGTATTTTTCAAATCTCAATCTGAATTCATAAGAAAAATCTTTTGTTATCATATACAAACAAATTCGGATTAAAGAACAACAAAGAAATAAACTCTAACATTTCGTATTAAAAACCAAACCCTTGTTTTTTAAATATTATTCCTTCTTAAAATAGAACAGAATTTTAAAGGAGCCAATGAATTCCATCGCGAATTTTTATCGACCCTGATTATTTCGCAACAGATAGAAGGCTACAGAAATCTAATTATAAGTTGCTCTAGTTGCATGAAGGTCGATTTAAAAAATTTAAAATACATTTTATGGTTCGTTTCTGAAAAAGATATTTTGTACAAAAGTATAAGGAATTGTATAACTAAACATATTAAGACAATTTTTTTCACTGTAATGTTTTGCCTGGCATGGCTTTTAAAGAGTAAGTAGTTTAAATCCCTAAGTAGGATTTATTTTTCTATTCAAATGGATACGAACTATACGTCAAACGGTGAAAAACACAATTTATCCATGATTTGTATCAAACGAAAATTGGCGCCTACAGTAAGGGACAAAGGAGGCGCTAATTTATTTACATTAAAATGTGTTCTTAAAAAAATTGTAATCATTCTTTCATTATCTAATTTATCCTACAATCGTTTTTCTTCAAACATTTCGGACGTGACATTGGAGCCGAAGTGGCGAGGCTCCGGTATGTCCCTTTCTATTCAATGTGTCAGTTGGCGTGGTAGCAGTCAGTACTCTTCCGGTGAGTACCTGCGAGCCATTGGGGTTGTGGTTGGTTCTAGTATACCACGTGACAGATTCACTATTATACAATCAGTTTTGCGATTAGTGAAAGCAGTAGAAGGAAGCGATCGACATGTGACAGCCAACAATTGGCCCTCGAAGCAAACCCCTGCAATATATTCAATTTTTTGCTTGTCAGTCGGTTGCTTTCTAGTTAGTGAGAATTTTATGTTATGTTATTCAATTTCATATTGTTTTGTTTAAATAGGTTGATATTAAAATAAGGAATGATATCAAGTAAAATTTGTTGATTACTTTAGGGACAAATGGGAGAAAAAGAGGTACACAAAAAATATACCACCTCCCGCATAGTATGACAATTCTCCAACCTCCCGACTTAAGGATTGAGGTTTCATCAATAACGTTAATAATAATAAACGCACAAGTAATAACAAAAAATAGTGTTGAAATCTACCGCCGCAATGGGACGATAACGCTTTTAAACGAAACATTACGCGGGCCGCACGAAAGTCCTAGTGGGCCGCGGGCCGAAAGTTGTCGACCCCTGCTTTATGGTATTAAGGTTAGTACTGAGTTCTGTCCATTCCATGGTGGTTATCATATTCTGGCCACGATAATCAGTGACTATTCTAGCCGTATGGAGAGGAGCATTATCCGGCACAAATAAAAAATCTACTCACACGCAAGTAATTCAGGCTTGACATGTTCTTGAAGAACATATCAAGCCTAAATTATTTTTACCAGCGTGTCTTAAGGAAGTCGTGGCTTTCAGCGGCAGTTCAGTAATGATATGCGGCGGCATTTCGATAAATGGTCACACTAAACTTGTTGTCATCAGAAATGGCTCTCTCACGACAGAAACGTCTTTGGTTGCAGACTGAATTTACACAGAGAGCCAAAAGTTCTAACTAAAAAAGGTGCATATCATCGGCAACCAACATGGGAAAATGTAACTGTTGTTTCATGTGCAAACGCAATAGGTTCATCGATTCCCCCAATGATATTGTTCAAGCGCAAATGAATGAAAGCGGAATTTTCGGATGTTTTAACGTCTGATTAAATTTGTAATATGACCGAGAAAGGCTCTATGATATCGAAATGTTTTGTCGATTGGCTGCACCATTTTGGAAGTCACAAGTCTGCAGGATGCTGCGTACTTATTTTTGATGACGCAAAAGCCACTTAGACTATAAAATTGTGGAGGCTGCTGATCAATGTAATATTGTCTTGTATTTCCTTTCTTCTAATACAACACTTGAGATTTTCGGCCCCTTCGCAAAGCAGTATTTCGGTCTTTGATTTTCATAGGGCCAGTAAATTATGCTGTACTGGTGAAAGAACATTTACCAAACAACGTTCTGGAAAACATTAAATCAGGATTTAGAGCTACTGGTTTATATACATATGAATTAAATGTAATTCCTCAGAATGCCTTCAAACCAAGTACAGCATCTCAATAAACAGTTCCCGAACATGATCAACCTCGACAACATCGACTGCGACAACTGTCTTACCATCACGATCTACTTCTCCACAGCCTGGAACTCCAGGTTTGCCAGTTCGCACTATCCACGGAGCGGAGTGATCATGTTGATGGTGCCTTAATTGATTCTGATGAATATAATTGATCTGAAGATGAGGAGTTAGTTCTTTAACATTTCCCAGTTTGCCATTATAGCGTTGGGTTGTAGTTGGGATGCTCTATCCATCTTCTAAACTTGTTTCTGTTCCTTGCCATGTTCCTTACTTCGTATATGTTTCTTCCTCTTCTATGCACTATTTCTCTTATATTGTTTTCCATTTTATTCTTGGCCTACCTCTCTTCCGTTTTCCGGTTATTCCTATGCCCATTGTTTTTCTGGGGATTCTCTCTTCTGGCGTTCTAATTTGATGACCATATCAGCTCAATTGTTTGTTTTTTATTTCACTCACTAGCGGTGTTTATACTAAATCATCTTTTATGCTTTTGTTTCTTATTCGGTATCGTCTAGTGTTTCCTACGATCTTTCGTAAATATTTCATTTCGGCCGCTGTAATTTTGGACTTATGTTTATCTCTCATCGGCCACGATTCAGCTCCAGACGTAAGGGTAAGTGTGTATATGGTTTTATAAATTCTTAGTTTTTACTTCCTTTGTACCTATTCGTGTGTTGTTGATTTGATAGTGTATGTTACTTGCCTTTCATATTCTCTTTTGTATTTCATTGTCTATTTTTCCATTTTTTGTAATGATGGTGCCTAAATCCTCGTACTGGTTTACTGTTTCTAACTTTACCCATTTATTTGTATATTTATCTTTTTATCTTCTTCTTTTGTTACATGAATAATCTTGGTTTTCCTATATTTATTTGAATTCTCTTTTCTTCTAAGCGAGTTTTCCGGATGTTAACTTTTCTTTGTAATTACGTTTTCGTACTTGCTATCAGCAGTATGTCGTCCGCGTAAACCACGTCAAAGGTTTTAATCGGTGTTAGGTTGTATTGCGTATAGTGGACGGTCTTGTTTTGGTTTTACATTTCTTGATTAGTTCATCCATTAATATTACAAATAATAGTGGACTCAGGCTGTTTCCTTGTTTCATACCTTTTTCCATATTATAGTTTTCGGATGTTTCCTCATTTAGTCTGACATAGTCTTTTACCTTATTATATACGCTTTTAATAGTTCTTTGTAATTTTTGGTTTATTTTTAGTTCTCCTAGTTCTCTTCATATTTATTATTTTGACACCGTATGAAAAGTTGCTGATAGATCCACGAAGGCCAAATATAAATCTTTACCCATTTCTAGTGCTTTATCCATTATTGTTCTGATTGTGTAGATGTGATCTCGTGGTTTGAAAGCTGCTTGTTCTTCTTCTAAGTTTACTTCTGCTTCTTCTCCTAAACGTTTTTCTAGCATTTGTGTGTATAGTCTTAGCACTACTGACGAAAGACATATTGCTCGATAGTTTTCGCACTTTGTCGTTTCTCCGTTCTTATGTATTGAAATAATAATATTGTTTTCCCATTTCCTCGGTATTGTTTCGGTATGCCATGCCTCCTTATATGATTCCCATATCCAATCTTTCAGTTTATCTCCTCCTTTCTTTAGTGATTCCGGTGTAATATTGTCCTCTCCTGCTGCTTTTCCATTTCTCATTGTCTTTAGGGCTTCTTTTACTTCTTCTATTCTTATTTCGTCAACATCTTCCTCATCTTGTGCTTCTCCTTCTTCCCTTTATTCAATTTCATTCAGAGTTTGCGCTATTTCTTTAGTAGTAGTTCTTTCCATGTCTTTAGTATTTCTTTGTTTAATGTTTTTAATTCACCATTTTGATCTTTAATCTTCCTTATTTGCATTCTTTGATTGCTCTTTAATCTTTTGATGTATTCCATAATTTATTCTGATTGCTTGTATAATCTTCTTCAATTCTTCTTTCAAATTGTTCCCATTAATATGCATTTACTTGCTTTATTGTTTCCTTTGCTTCGTTTCGTTTTTGGTGGTGTTCTTCTTTATTTTCTTCTGTTCTGGATTGGTTGAATCTAATCCATGCTCGTTTTTTCTCCTGTATTTTTTCTTTTACCTATTTCCTATGTTTTCAATTCTGTTGAAATTTGTATTTCTGCCTCCCAACAAGTCCCCCTCTCACATTCATTCTTTTAAAATAAGTTATTTGCACTACCAAAAATTTAAAAAAAAATAAATATTAGGTAAATCATATTGGGTACAGTTACCTTATTACAATTTCTTTTAATGGAAATAATATTGAATTGCTAGAAATAGAGAATAGAGCAATGCGGAATGGAAATAAAGATTAAAAGATTAAAACCTCTTGTTAAATTAAGGCTTTTTGCAACCCTAATTAAATGCTGTTTTATAATTGAATTTTTAAAAAATTATGTTGTCTTACATTGAAACTAACCTACAAGACTAACCAGCAATTTTGATCTAACTTAAATTAACTAAATGGTTATGCTTAGAATTCACCCACTGGTGTCCCCTCATTCTGTCTTGCAACACGTTTTTCTGTCACTTCACTTTTGTTCTGCTATTTTAACTGGCACTTTCATGTCTCTTTACAGTAGCTCAAATAGTTTGGCCCTCTTGAGCCTTCTCACTAGATCTGTATTGTCGAGGAGTTGGATTGCCTCGACGTTTACGTGGTGATGAAGCCTGGTCTCGTGCTTCTGGGTAAGGATTTTTATTGCCTTCGTCACGGTTTTTATCCCTAGATCACTGAGGATATCACTGTTTCGTGCGTACCAGGATGCATCTACGATATTTCTCAGCATTTTCTGCTGGAAATTTTGGATTTGTTTGATGTTAGTTTTGTTGGCGCAGCTCCAAAGTTGACAATCGTATTTCCATAATGGCTTTAAAACTTGATTGTACAGAAGTAACTTATTATGTACTGAAAGTTGTGAGTTACTTCCGAGCAGCCAATAAGTTTCCTATATTTTATATTTAGTTTTTCTCTTTCCATTGTAGTTTGGCATCCAAGTTCATTCCAAGATACTTAGCTGTATTAGCATGCAGTATGATCCTATTGTTGAGTATCACTGGCACGTAATCATCCTTCTTGTTCATGAAGTTGATATGCACTGACTTGCTTTCGTTTAGTCTTATTCTCCATCGTTTTGTTCATATGTCCACCTGGTTTGTCGCTTGTTGTATGTTTCGGCCGTTTCTTCAATTCTTTCGCTTACCGCTAGTATTTCAGTGTCGTCTGCAAACGTGGCTGTTGTTATCTCATTGGTTGACGGGATGTCGTTGGTGTACAGTAGGTATAGTATTGGCCCCAGTACACTGTCTTGTGGTACCCCTGCCTTAATTTCGTATAAGTCGGAGTATTCCTCTTCTTTCTTGATCCTGAATAGTCTGTTTGCGATGTAAGACTTCAGAAGTTCAGTAGATTGTTTAGACAGATTTTATCAAAAGCCTGGGCAACTTCTAAGAAGATTGCTGAGCAGACTTTATTCTCCTCAAGACTTTTCTCTATGGTATTTATTACCCTGTCAACTTGCTCTACAGTTGAATGTTGGTTTCGGAATCCAAACTGGTGTGTGGGTTGGTATCAGTTCTTTTCTTTCTATTATTGGTTTGAGCCTCTTGATTAATAGTTTTTCAAAAAACTTTATAATTGAAGTGATAAAAATTTATGGCAATAGGTTAAGTAGGCTATACGTATCGATTATTTCCCACGGCGTTAACCGCACGGGTTTAATTATGAAATACACAGCTCCTCTTCCAATCCAATTTCCCCCAAATACATTATTTAAGTAATTTGTAACAGTACAACTGTAGTTGGTCATCATGTTGGCCAAGTTGTTGCCATCGTAGATTGAGTTCCAACTTCCAACAATCCAAGTAAAATGTGTAGGAAATTCAACTAAGTCCTCTTAAAATTTCACGGAAGAAGTGTGGACCAATAATATGATGCCACACCAAACATTTACATATTAGTTTTACCAATGAATTAGTCTCATAAATATGTATATTGGATTCCATTTAACTGAAGCTTATTCTATCATTGTGGCACAATGTAGTAAGTAATATTTTATACACATATTACAATAAAATACAATTTTATTACATATTAAGAAATAAAATATCTCATATCCAAGCATTTTGGCTTGCCATAAGTCATCTTGGAGATCCCCTCTTCCCTTCTTATCCCGTCTTTCCACTTTGGGATGCGATAGAAGGCCACAACTGCCACAAGATCTGTAATAAAGTTGCTATATACAGGGTGCATCAAAAATAGGTACAAATATTTAAACCAGTAATAGATTGGCTCAAGTAGAATTCAATGGTACTATTCATTTTTCAAGTCATTAAGTTTATTTTTTTTTTAAATAAAATAAAATTCTGTTTGAGAACTGCTGATGATACATAGAAAATGCATTTAAGCTGTAGAAAGTTATTACCTAATTGTAAACTAAATCCAAAGTGACAAACACGTAGAAACTTGTCTGGCTAGTGATAACAACAGACTGCATAAAAATGACTGACCTACCTAATAGTATTGGTTTTTGGCAGGTGATAAGAAATTTTTTGCACTCCTATCTTACTCTCCTTTGCATAATATGTCTTTGAACTCAAATTTTTGTTATTATCCTGCGGTACTCAAACAATTTTGGGTCAAATTTTCAAATATTATTTTCTCATATCTTAAGGATCTCATTGCCAAAGAAATGTTTTTTATAGTTTGTATATATTGTAGCGTGACGGACCCTTGTGTTGTGCTTTTTCTTTTATTTGTCGTGATACGTCGTGATCGTGTTAGGTTCGGATCTAGAGTAGTTGAGCTAAATACGGAAATAAAACACCAGAGAGGTTTAATACATTTATTATCGTCAATATTTAACTGCAGATAGTGCAATTTAACTACCTCCGGCATTCACCTGTTCAGGCTAGGAAACTGCAGGAAACCTTAGCCGAGGTAGTGCGACGTGATCTCAAGTACATCAATTTCCTTTATGAAATTTAAACTATTTGCCCAGTAAAATACTAAAGAGGCTGTTAAAGAGGCCGGTTCGCAGGGGGTTTCTGAAGGTGAACGGTGTAAGCGCAATTGTCAGGGGAGGCCGTAGCTGCCGAGATACCTCAAGCGCTTGGCGGGTGAAGGGTTAAAGGAATTTGACAGTGCAGCCGAGATACCTCAAGCGCAATTGTCAAAGGATGCCGTAGCTGCCGAGATACCTCAAGCGCTTGGCGGGTGAAGGGTTAATGAATTTGACACTGCAGCCGAGATACCTCAAGCGCAATTGTCAAAGGATGCCGTAGCTGCCGAGATACCTCAAAGCGCTTGGCAGGTGAAGGGTTAAGGGAACTTGTAAAGGAACTGTGCTTCTTGATGGTTAGACCAAGCAAGAATGCTCTTTTCATGACAACTTACTTCTGCTTTTATAGGCCAAAAACGGGTGTTGCATCGTGAGAACCCGCTGCACGTGTACCAATTTGAAAAACAATTCCACGCTCCATTTATTGTGAGCCCCAGAATATTTAGTTAAAAGCAATTAAATTATATGTGTCCTATTAAGAAACAGCCGAAATAATTCCCTTTACCTAATTCTCAGATGCTAATAAATTTTGAATTTAATTACCACGTTTCGGTGTGAAGGGTCCATTCAACAAGAAACCGTTCTTCGTTTCTTGAACTAATGACTTTTAACGGAAATGTCCGTGACGAAAATATATAAACTTTTCCCAAAACCGCCCCATTCATTGACGGCTGTCCCAATTTATATTTACTTGAGATCAGATCAATTTGAAATTATATTGCCACCTGCAACAAAATAGCTGGAAGAAAGACGCTGCAAACAAATATTGTAAAAATGGAATTATAACATTCAACTATCGAATGTGTAGTTGTTTTATAATTCCATTCATTGTACATGAAAGTGGATATTTATTTTGTGACTGCTGCCCTCATAAATCAAGCCGTAAAGGACAGCCCTTTACAAAAGTAAATATGTGTGACGGAACGGCCGTTCCAAAGATCATTGAAGCGTGATTTTCAAACTCCAACTAATATTCATTAGCATTTAGTTACATTTAACATGAAATCTTTATGCGAGTATAGATTAAAAATGAAAATTATGAGCATAATGTCCCAAAGTCCGACTATCGGTAATAATATACATATAATCGCAAATGCGGTCCGCTACAATCAATATACTATTTTGTTGTAAAATAGAGTTTAACAAGCTTAAAACAAGTCGAAAACTAATAAATCATATACCTACAAACTGCTGCATTATTATAATATAATATATTATATTGAATATTAACAAGCATATATCCAGACATTTTTGGGCTAAACCTACGCATTTATGTTAGAAACCTACATATATTTTATTTACATTATTTCAACGTCTGTTTACATTTTGAATTAACCACTTTATTAAGTTTTGTGTGCTTTTTTAATCGCAATAATTATGTAAAAGATGAATACTCACTGAATCAGTTCTGAAAATCTTGTGTAGAGATAAAACTCTGCCCTCTATGGGAGAATATACTTAGTGTTAGACGCTGCAGTTTCTTTTTATTTAAAGCACACTAGGTTTGAAACTTTGCTAAAAGAATTCTGTATCAACGAAGAAGTTTCAGAATACATGGAATTTTAGCAAACTACAAATTTACCGACATATGTACTGCCAACGGAAATCGCATAGGTGGCACTACGAATGCATCAACTAAATTAACTTTATTGTCAAGAGATTCGAATTATTTATAAATAAAAGAATTACACCCAAAGACAAGAAATTCAACTAACATTAACTCTCTTCATTTAGGTACAACTAATACAAAGCATTTTAAAAAGTAAAATTCGAAAAATCAACGGCTGTGTAAAATGCAATTTTTAAAAACTGTCGGTCATTTTTTTATTGGTGTAAGCTACTGAAGAATGTAGTTAAATAATACTTGGTTTTTTATGTTTGTATAAAATATCTATTTAAAAAACTATTAATATTTGTATTTAATAATTACAGTGACCCACCAACAAAAATTTTTGACATTATTAACGGTTTGTATAGGTACTCCTATATATTACAGTATAAGTCAGTTAATTAGATATTTAATTAGTTATAATTTCTTTCTGTCGCGTAAACATAACATACATATATTATTAAATTTATATCAAGAAATTTCGAGAAGAATTTATAATAATTTTTTTGTATCGAAAAAAATTATCTTTTAATTTTTATTCAACTCAAGTGTTTTTGGAAATTCGATTGGAAATAGTTTTTGTGCAAACCAATAATTAGTAACTAAAAACATATGGTAACTTTAAAAAGTATTCTGTACACTTCTAAAAATAATTTTTATGAATGGAAGAAAATTATTTTTGGGAACAAGAATCTTCTATTGGTCCAAAGTAGACGAGTCTGGTTTACACATGGGCTTAAAATTTGGTGGAAATGTTAGCTAACACAGAAATTAGCAAATTGAAGGTTGGACTTTTTATTATTTAATCCCACTAACACGTACTATGCGTAAAATTGTTTTATTGAAATCATAGTACATCCTCACCGATCAATCTATAAGTCTCGCATACCGTGATTAATTATCGTTGTCAAATTCTGAACGAGGTTCAAGGTTAGGTTTATGCTTTTGTGCTGCAGTATGCAATATATGAAGGGACGCCAGATTGTTAAATTGAACCATGGATGTATACTTAAATTGAATAATATAATAATACGCCATACGCGGTATAGTAATAAATAGGTAATTAAATAACGTTAGTTTAGCTAATGTACGTCTTTTAGTAGTTAAACAGGGGTACTTCGACATCAAAACATGTGTTATATAATATTTCTATTACACTTCAGTCAGTATGCAAAGCGACAACTCTGGTAAACAAATACAAGATCGTTCTGCAAGAAAATAGTTTTTTTTTCGTTTATACTAATTGTTTGCACTACACAATATATTTTTGTATAATCACCATACAAATTTCAGTTCACACATGAAAAATATTTTATATGGCCAACTGAAATTATTTTCCTAATATAAACTACGCAAAAATGAATAGCGATATTGTAATATAAATAATGTTTGTATTTGGCGGCTAATGGTCGTCTATTATTAATAATTAGCGCAAGCGGCAATGTTTGATATGAAAAAACAAAACACAATCGAATCCAGTTGCAATTGTTTAACCGTATTAGTGTCAAGTCGAGTTTTGTGTGTTTGATTGAATAATCTTTCCTGTCTTCTTAAGATCTTTTTGTTCAGTGATTTTTTTCTTGTGTGTTACATATGTGTTCTTAATAATAAACAACAATGCACAGAAGCTATTTAACAATAGAACAAAGAAATTTAGCCGCTGCTATGCACCAAACAGGAGATCGACAGGTCGACATTGCTGATACGTTAGGAACCACGCAAAGCTTAAAGGCCTGGAAGTGGATCTTTTCGCATCTTTTCATTACTTAAAAGAAGTTACATTTTGTTGTTTTGGTACTTTTTTATTATAAATGCAATTGGTATTGCTTTTAAGTGTCTTACTCTGCAATATCCCTATTAATTTTTGAGTAGTTTATATAATGTTCTAAAAAAGTTCTAGACTAATAAAAAATATAGGTAAAAGGAAATCAAAAAAATTAGTTAGATTATCAAAAATTCAAGTTAATAAAAATACCTTAAATATTATACACATATGTATTTAATCTTTATTATAGTGCATACATATATGTACTTCATATAAAAAAATCAGAATAGATAAGGAGTCAATAACACTTCTTATCAAATACATAGTTACATATGTTACATGTTTACCTGCAATTTAGTATGTATTTGGTGTGTGGTGGTAGCTCAGTTGGTAGAGCTCTCGTTTTCTAAGTAAAACGTCGATTCTGGCTTAGCTTCGAAACCTAAACATTACTAAGCAGATTTATTAACATCTTATCTGCAATCTACCACGCACAATTTCCCAATCCGGCTTGCAACCGTGGGATCTTAATGCTAAAAACCTTCTCTGGAATTTCTGTCGTTCGGATTCGACGTTAAACTGTAGGTTCACCGTGTTTCTACCTTAGCGCTGAGGAGAAACACGTGACAGAGAAGAGGCCGGTGCCCAGTAGTGGGACGAAAAGGCTGTCAATGATGAATGATGATGTATTTGGTACTACACAGTAGTATGAAGGAACGGAAAAAGACGCGCTGTTCGATGTCTACAAAGAATGCTATACTATACTATTTAAGTTCACTTGACCGGAACACTGCCATAAACCGCCATAGCGTTGGTGTAAAACCCCGCAATTATTTCTGAGAAATTTAACTTCGAGTTACAAAAATATTTACTAACAGCTAACCTAGTCTAGGGAATTAAAAGCTTCGACTTATAAAAAAATCGACTATAAAAGTATGAACATTGGAATAGGCATTTTGTCGGCAAACAACTAGTTCTACTAATAAAAAAGATTTGGGTTATAGAGGTTCGACTGTAGAAAAGAATTTTTTTTTAATTTTAATTGTTTAATAATAAAATGTCCCAAACAGCATTCATTATATTTTAAATTCTAATCATATATAAATACAATTATAAAATGTTTAAGTGGTTGCAAACGTGGAAAAAATATATTTAACTGAGTGCGGTAATCTCATCCATCTCATGAAATACCTTTAAGCAAACATTTTTTTATAGAACTCGTAGCTTGTGTGAAACATTTACATCTTCTGATCGAAAATAGTGATCGGAGCTTAAACTAGTTCACTGAACCTAGCTGTACTTAATATAATGTATCGTTTGCGTTCAGCTCAATATTCTTAAATACCTTTTATGTAAATAGTTTCTTGAAGCTAAAGCCTTACACAAACAACTTTGTTAAAACTATTTGTTTCGCGGTATTATATGCCAGCTTAGATATCTGGATCAACTTCTATGTGTTACACAACTTCTATACTTTATTTGGAAAGTTTACCAGGAACAACAGCTTTCGTACTTTTCTATGACTGTTTTAGTTTGTTTTATGTATTCGGGTTCCGCTGCACATTTCCAGGATTTTAGTGTGCTTTACATAACACGCCAGACACTGTATGTATGCGGAAAATATTGTAAATTTATACAAAAAAGAAAAACAATAATTAGCATAAATCTCTCGTTTTTCTTCGTGCACGAATGAAATAAAGCAGTGGGGAAAGTTAGTTTCCACTTTGCAGTGCAATTTTCTTCTGTCTTAACTGTGCACATTTATAAAGAACTCGTAGTTGTTTATAAAACCCATTTTAAGATCGTTTTTGTAGACCGCTTAATACGTACCTTAAAATAAAGACCTTGAAGAGCTATTCGAGTATCTTAAAATTGGCAAAATAACCCTTCTCTAGTCTATGCTGTCAGTGTAGCTACATTAATATGCGGACTTTTAATATATTAACATTTGTTAAATGCTAGATAACGTACCCCAGATTGTAATAAAGTGAATAAATAATTAAAAAAATTGCAAACGCGGTGTAGAAATTAGCTAAAATCAATCTCCACTTTTTTACAAAAAACCATCCTTTAAGAACATAATACCTCATCTAACTTTGTCCAAGTCATAGCAAGCAAAAAAAACATTTTAGTTTACCAAAGCGAACAGGACGAAGTTATGACAACTTAACTAAGTTTTTATTTCTCTAATAAAAAAGGGCCAATAAATTACATTTACTTTAAATAAGATGAAGAAACTATTATCATGGATTTCCTAGGAAAAATTCGAAAAAATGATATATTATATATAGATTCCCAGGCTGGGTTAGATCCTTTTATCCCTATATTTGGAATTCCATGTTATGGCAACCTCAACTGGTATTTGATGTAAATGGTTAAATGTCAAAATTTGCTTAAGGGCACGCAGTTTACATCAAAATGAAAAAAGTATATGCAGTAGATTCCGAATGAACTTATTATTTTTTAAGTATCTTTTCTGGCTTGTTCCTTAAAAACAAATAGCAAACGATCTTGCTAGGCGACAAGTAGAATTTCTCTATTTACTATTACCTGTACTAAAGGTTGATAACCCTTTTACGGGCGCAACCCACATAAACCAAAATCAAACATTTTTATACATCTCATTATTATGTATTTGTAGAGGAAACTCAAGAACATTCGACAAACAGAGCTATGTTGCAAATTATTTATATTTATATTTAATTTCTAATACAAAAATTTAACACACCAATTACAGATAATTAATAAGCTATAGAATGCCCTATGTACATATTTATTTAAAATGAAGCTTAAGCTTGTTTCAAAGAAATTAGATTCTTAATATCTGGTTCTATGTTCTTGGAGTACTTTATCTATTACGAGACGTAGATATCTTCTCTCTCATGTCTGTGTTGCAGCTTAACGTGACCTCCGAACCACGGGAAGTATAAACGCTTCTACGACAGTGTACATTTACTAGGCAGAATATCAAAATATTAAGGAGGTGGAAGCAATAGGGAATTAATATATAGATTACAATAACACGATAAAAAGTGCCATACTATTGCAGTAGCTGTTAAGCGTAGCAATGTTTTTCTAAACAACCAAATACTTTAATATCTTGGAAAACTGAAGAGTCCTTTTATTTCCATCTTGCACACATTTTATATTTTGGTCAAAACAATAGTAATAAATTAAGTCAATAGTTTAAGAGAGCAGCAATTTTATTCCCGTATTCCATGGTTCATAAAATTTTAGAAAAAGAAAACTAACAGAAAATAGAAATACTGCAATTGTAAAAAAAATTGTCTGGTAATGTAATATACGAGGTTTGGGAATGTACTTCCCAGATTGACGGTGCAGCATAATAATAACGGAATAACGTGAAATTAAGCCACAGTTTTATCAATTGATACCTAGTCTTTCTGTCAGTCGTCATGGAGCAACGAGTAAATATCAATTTTTTAAAATTACGAACAACTCCAAAAAAGTTTATTAAATGTTAAAAACTGTGAACGGTGCTATCACCTTAAGTCATACACTAGTACATGTAGTAGTGTTTGAACGGTTTAAGCGTTGCAAAGGTGGATATGAGGATGCTCAAAACGATGCTAAAATCGGGCCTCCATCGATCTCTCGAAAAGCAAATTCGGTTGCAAAAGGGCATGACATTGTGGCCAAATGAATGAACGTCAATAAGGAGACCATTCGTAAATTTTACATTGGGAAAAACAGAGAAGAGTTGCGTCTTCGCTAAGATGCAAATTTTCTTAACTGTATTGTCATTCATGATGAAAATATGCACTAAGAAACCTTAAAATATGCAATTTACATGCACTGTAAAATTGTTTAAATATGCTTTATATATGCAATAAAAAAGTAATATATGCAACAAAAGCAGTATACAGGGTGTCCTTTAAATGCCTTAAAAGCTTCAGGTAGAATTTTTCCTTTATGAATGCT
>JABXWE010012151.1:0-17014 GCA_014611495.1 Limonius californicus
AGTCCAATTCTCATGGCTTCAATTAATAATAAAAATAATAGTGGGTAGTTAAATGTATAACAAATAATACCTAATATGTTATCACGTATAAAATTTATCATTTTTTTATGTACTCAAATGTACATCTACTAATACCCAAACTGTATCAAAAAAAATCAAATTTTATTACTCCTTAAGAATATTATGACATTTGATGACCCCGAAATAATTTTATGACTTTATGAAACTGTATGTACTTATTTTATGCCCGTCTAGAAATTTATGACATTTGGGTTCCACGAAATTATCTACTGTTTGCGTCAATCACAAATATTGTATTTAATTGTAACAAGGAAAATAATTTACCCCCAAAGAACAATTACAAAATGTTAATTAAATATCGTTCTGAATGAAAATATTCTAGCAAATTCCACTAAAACAAATTTTCCACATTGAAAGTTATTTCCAACTACAATTTTCTTCACTAATATTATTATAAGATGGCAGCTTTGAAGCTAGTGTGTGGCATTAGGAAGTGCATCAATCACATAAACCACATACAATTTAAAAGATTCATGATGTTGGACTCTTAACTCTTCGGTAGCTTCAGAAAATGGATACAAAACACACAAAATTTAATGGAAACTAAAACATTTTGCATTTTGTTTCTATGTGTCATAAATAAAAAACGTGCTGTCTAGAGCCCTAGTAGTAGTGATTACGCTCCCGTTAAAGGAAAAATATAATCAACGGGAATATATTAGGCTCCCGTTATAGCGCACAACCAAACAATTTTTTACCAAAAGTGCTATGACAAATAACATGTACGAGGATTGTTCAATAAAAACACGTTTGGAGGCTCTAACAAAAGGTGATTTAACTCAATTTTTTAAAATCCCCATTACCATTAAGGTATGAATCCCACTGTCGTACTAAACTATAGATTCCCTGCTGGTAGAATTCTTGCGGCTGTTGACGAAACCATTCTCTAACGGCAGTCTGCACTTCAACGTCCGAAGTGAATCGCTGTCCCTTTAGCAATTGTTTCAAGGGGTCAAAGAAATGAAAGTCGCATGGGGATAAATAGGGAATGTAGGCGAGTGTACTAACACTTTCCAGCACATACAGGTAAACATATCTTGAATCACTCGGGCTGCATTATCGTGTAAAAGAATGACACCGTTTGTGAGTTTACTGGGGCATTTATTCTTGATGTTGACACCTAAATCTTGTAAGGTGTCCGTGTATCGTTTAGCATTGATGTTGACACCAGACTGTTTAAAATCCAACAGCAATGCACTTTGATAATCAAAATTACATTACTTTTCCCGCTGAAATTTGAGATCGAAATTTTTTTGGCTTTGGAAAAGCCGCATGCTTCCGCTACATGCTCTGACGCTTCGATTCCGGTTCATAGTGATTGTACCAGGATTCATCACCGGTAATGATTCGATGTAAAAAGGTATTCCCTTCTTCTTGGGAGCGCATCAAATGCTGTAGTGACAATGCTAAACGAAAATTCTTTTGGTCATCAGTATGCAGCCGCGGAATCCACTGAGGAGTAACTTTGTTATATCCAAGAGTATGAATACTGGAATTAACACTACTTATACTGATGCTCATCATCTCAGAAAGTTCTCTTACTGTAATGCTTCTATTTGCACGTAAAGTAGTTTCCAGACGTCTCATATTTATATTTGAAGTTGCAACACGAACATGTCCTGGACGAGCCAAAGTGTGAGAATAACTAGGTCACCATTGATTTTTTGCGATAACAAAATATGTTTTTCTAACATACATATTATTGTATTGAACGGTGAATATGCTCCAATTTTGCTATTTTAACTGCATTCAAATGTACTTAAATAAACATAATATAACAATATTGAGTATGTCTTAAATTAAGTTACAACATGGTTTATAAAACCGTATTACTATTATTCATAGTTTTTCAAATTATTTATCAAAAGTTATCGCAACATATGGACGGTATATTATTTTTGTAAAATAAGGGGGAAATCTGATAAATTCACTTAATAAATTTTTTATTTAGATTTCAATATTTTGTGAAAAATAGAATGCTTTTGTTACAATATTTATATATTGTATATTATTATATCCATCTATATACGTGGAACATTTGCATGCGTTAAGTAATTTCTTCCTTTATAACCGAAAAGCTATTAAAAGTTGTTGTTTAACTTCATTTATTGCATCATCATTATTAATAATTTCAGCTAGTTGAATTAATCTTTACTATTTCTATGTGATAGAAAGACCAACAAAGCTATAGAAATTAGTAATACGATAATTTTACTTATTAATTAATACGAATTTCTACAAAAAAAAAAGAAAATGTTAATAGAAGATTATTATTATTCATATTATAACATAACGTAATGCATGCTTTAAAGATAAATGAGTTTTTTCTTTTGCAAATGTCTTTCCCAATTAATTCTTGCCCTTTTGGTTTACTTATTTGCGCTCTAGAACGGGCCTCTATTAAACTTATGTTTTTATGTCATCACAATACATGTTTTTCCTTTACCGGGAGAGTAATTGGCTTCCATTTAACGGTACTTTAGACACACCGAAAAAAGTTTCTAAAAAAAATAGCCAACGCGTCATTTATAACTAATATTTTTGATCTGAATTAGGATAAACTGAAACATATCAACAGGTTCTTTGAATAAAGGGATTTCCGAAAAACACTAACCACGTGACGTCATACACTTAGATGCGCATTACCATTATTCTGGTATACAAGGGTCGCAATAAAAACCATTCTGTGGTTGGCTTAACTAAAGCAAATAAATCACGATAAGTCCGTATCAACGTACTTTTAAACATTAGTGAATATTTTCGGTCAGCAACGTTCATTTAATTACGTTACCACCAGATAACGAACAAAATCACATCGCAATACGAACTATCTGCAGCCCTCCTTCCATACTGCTTTTTTTCTAAATCCCAATCAGTGGTGGCGTTGCTTTTGTATTGCATTTGTTTACAAATGGGCAGTTCATGATTGTTCGATATTGTTTCGTTTAATTTAAAATTTTACTATACATTTTTGCTACCATTTATTTACCATTCGTAAACTGTTGGTAGCTGTGTTGTTAACTTTAAACAATTAATACATTTGGCACTTTACCATTGACGCCGTCACTGCCGTGGTTAAAAATAAAACTTATTTTGACATTGGACGTAACCTCAAATGTTGTTTATATCTGAAATTATGATTGTTGAGTCATGGCTAAGAAATTGTTCGAAAGTGCAGTTTTGAGTGTTTTATTGTGTGTTTCATATTCTAGCAAACTATCCGTCGACGATGACTTCTGTATTAAGGAAACTCCGTGCCTTTGCAAACTGGATGATGAGAGATATATTGACATATCACGTGTCGTAACAAAAGATAAGCCCTATCTGAATGTCCGGAACGGAAATCTCACATATTACTTCCATCCTTGCGATGATATCAAATTTAACTACAAGAAACTGAATCTCACTGTGAATGACACCCTTAATGCTTGCGCTGAAGGAACATCTGTACGTAAAATAATTGAAATGGTTAAAATGTGGTAATTTTTAGTATATGGTGTGTTTCAAACAGTAATACACCACTGGAATCTCGAAAACAATAGCAGATACATAAAATAAATGGATAAGATGCATTTTTATGAGGCCAGTTTAGAGATATATGTATTTTTCCAAAATAACAAACTGTCCACTTGTTATAATTGAACAACTAAAATTGATGTTATGCACCATTGAATTCAGAGCAAAAAAGAAAAAAATGTTACTATAAAAAAAAGTGTTGTAAAGTATGTTTATATATTAAAATGTTTAGGGTAGATTGTCTTTTGTTTTGTTTCATAGCAATGCAAATATTGTTCATCTGTTATTACAGGTTATTTAATCAAGGCATGCTAGTTTAAAAGGGTTTATTAAATATTTTCTCAGTTAGTGAAAATAAGAATATCGACTCGTATATCTTTGAAAAGAAAAACAATTTGCTAGCTATTGATACCAAATTTTGATATGAAACGCATTAAGAAATGCATCTTGAAAATTATTAACTCAAAAGCTTACTAAAAACTAACTACAATTTAAAATAAAAATTCTATTAAATAATAAAGCAGTTATGTGTTTGAAAAATCACCCAACTTACTTTTGTTTTATTATAACAAATAGAGCAAAAGCAAAATTGTTAAGAAATTAACTGAATTGTGTCTCTTACCAATTCCACGATCCCAGTGATATACTACTCAATTTGATACACCCTGTATAGTGTATAACAGGAATACTGTATTCTCAAGTATCTTCAATAAAACCGGGGAATTTGACAGTTTTTCAAACAGTAACCTGTTTGATTAACAGCACTAGTTTTTTTAAACCAACCTGAGTATTTTCTTAAAAGTCCATATAGGTACTTTGTAACTGCAAGAAAATGTCAATTTTTTCCACTTGGTCAACCCACGCCGGTGTTATTATTTTGACAGGTCAGATACTTATCGAACTGATTCATCTGAGTAGACTTACCCTACATAAAATCCCCATATACCAACTTTCTATGTAAAACTTCAGACTATAACAGTTCAAGTATTTTCAGTTATGTTTATACAATGCAACAGACCAAAGTTTAATAAATCTAGGTAAAACGGAGGATGTCAAATTTTCAAGCGGCGTCCCAAAACTGCTAGTTTATACAAAAAAAGCAAAGTAAGTATTTATTCATAGTTAATTGTACCAAATTAAATTACCAATGTGTTTACCTAAGGTCGGACGTAATTACAAGTACAATTAAACTTGATTGTACCCCAGAAGACCGTGTACCATATTTAATGCTCGATAATGTTGGAAATTTTGAAGATCAACATGTAAAACAGTAGTAAATTATTGTATGTACACGAAATTAATGTATTATTTTTAGCAACTCGTACTTTTTTCCTCACATGCATGTGTAAGAACTGATCATCATGGATTAAGTACTGGGTCAACTTTGCTAGTGCTCTTTTTTGTAACTGTTGGAATTTATTTATTAATTGGAGCTCTAGTTCTTCATTTTCTTAGAGGGGCAAGAGGTAAAGAAATGATACCAAATCTTGACTTTTGGGTTGATTTACCATATCTAGTGCGGGTAAGAAAATTGGTAAAGTATTGAATATTTATTTAATATTAACTACTTTTTAGGATGGCATTATATTTTTACTGAATGGTTGTAATCCTTTATCTGTTTCAACTGCAGAAACATATGATAGGATTTAAGTTTAACTTTAGTGTAATTTACCTATTGACTTTTTGTTAAGGATCTGTAAATTATGTTTTCCCATGTAATTACTTATTGTTCATTAAAACTTGGTACTTCTGATTATAGTTTTATTTTGTCTGTGTTAAATGTAAGAGCAAAAGAATGCTTTTGAATGCATGTATTTTATATTTTAAATATTGTTTTCTTCAAATATAGCAATTTAAAAAAGTTCTTTTGAATTACTTGATTATAAAGGAGGCCAACTAGTGGCATACTGTTATATTCCTAAAGAGGAGCTGTCAGTGCAGGTAGATGTGCCACTCTACTTCAAAAATGAAATGTGGTTTAAAGCACATTTTAGCCTAACTGTCCCTAGGCATTTGACTGCTATTTATTCGAATTGTTGGGTAGATTGAGCTGGACTACAAGTTTGTCCCCTTCAATCTCCAGACTTCAATCTCTTGGATTTTTTCTCTGGGCTCACCTTAAATCCCTGTTTTATACCACACTGATTGAAAATTTGATGATTTACATAGGTGCATAATGGAAAACAATGCAGAATATACCTGGAATTTTTGAACATGTTCGCTAATCAATGAGGAGGATGGAGTTATGTATCATGGTCAAGGGTGGTAATTTCCAACAATTTTGCTATAATTTTGTTTGAATGTTTTTATAAATGAATTTTTCAAAATCTAAATTTTTAAATAATTTTACATCCTGTAACTCCGTAAAAAAAAGCATTTGCGGATATATGTTCACAGGAACTTCTTTTAAAATCATATGACGAAATTGCCGTAGACAGCACAAGGGGGACGGGAGTTGGAACGATTGCGCCACAGCATTCACCGAAACTTTCTTCGGTAAACGGGGAATCTCAAGTGTTCTTGCAGTCGGGAACGAAACCTCCGTTGCACGAGATTTTTATGCGTTCAGACGCTACAACAATCAAGTGGGAAGAGTCATGGGATTGATAGCTGTAATCCGACCCGGGTCCAGAGAACAATTTAACACAAAATTGTGTTTAATAAAGCGTAACCCCTTGCTAATATTTTAATCGGACGAAATGTCGAAGAATATTCTGCCAATAGGCGAGAAAAGCGATACAGTAACTTAATCTAGCAGAGGCGCTGCCAAAACCTTCCGCTTTCGAACCAAACCACATGCGTTCACCTTCAGAGGCTTAAGCTGACTACGTTTTCCCCCTACTGCAAAAATCTTCAAACGTAATCATTCTAGAACAAAAAATCTTCCACGTGGAACTTATGGGGAGCATAGGATTTTCAGGACCATTATGCAGACAAAGAATTCTAGGAACCATTTTCGATCAGCGCTATAGACTAAACATAGGTACCCGTCGGCGTTCCTTTAAATTCGAAAAAGGTGACCTCCAATAAAATAACCTTTGGAAATAATGGAATAGTAATCGACTACGGTCAGCAATTAAAATAAGATTTTAATTCATATGAAGTAGCAAAACTAAACGAACGTTACAACCCATTCTAGCAATTTTAAGGCAGCAGGTCACTTCATCCCTAATTGAATGGGCATACGCGAAATTGAAGGAGCAGTGGAGGAGAATCTGTGGCAAAACTCTTTATTTCGAGGCCAGAGAAACCTAAGTCGGTCTCTCTACTGGGGAGAAGCCGACGGACGCTAAATCTATTGATAGGAGCCTTTACAGGGCACTGCAGACTTCGAAGACATCTCGATTTATTAGGTTAAGAGTATCCAACATGTTGGGTATGTGGAAGACATGAGGATGCAGCCCTCTAGTTTCTAAAAAAATGTGAAGCACTATGTGACTGAAACAAGAAGTCTTCGGTGCAGAGACGCTTCAACACCGGATTGAACTTCCTTGCTTGGACAAGCGGAGGTAGAGAGAATGGACAGGAGTGTAGCGATGGAAACCAGAGATTAGTAAAAAGGGCCAATGAAGGCCTACTTGCTGGGCATCTCTGGCTCCTATATCTACTACGACATGTGTCTCTAAGCGATCATATCCGAGTCATAGTTTATTTACAAAAATTAAAATAAGTACAGCAGAAACTTGCACACTAATTTGGAGTAGTAATATCGCCTAAGTCGATATGCGGATTGTACCAGCCCAGCATGGCATAATAGTCAAACATTCATTGCATAAAACTTAGTTCAAGAGTTTAAATCCTTAGTCTGCTTTTCTTTTTAACTTAATTTGTTTTTAAACATTTTATCCTTGTAAATCCAACTGCATTATTATTCTATGAATATACACCATATTAAAATACTTTGATATTCATCGAAAAACTATAATCAATTAAACACATATTTAACAATGAAATTAACTGTGTAAGAAGCTTCTTTAACAGAACCTAATTAGCACATCAAAACAAACAATTTTTTGTCGAAAGGACTTAATATGAGTGTATAAATCAGGCAGAAACTGGTTTTTTCCTTGTAATTTTTAATTAAAGTCATTCATATGTTTAGTTAAATCTGTATAAAATGGTAACTTCCATAACCACTCATTGTTTTGTAACTCAGTCAGAGGACGATTCCTTTCATTCAAGAAAATTTCGATTATTGTTCGGAGCTCAAAAAATCGCGTTAGAACTTTTCCACAGCTAAGCCAGCGTACTGCAGTATAATATGGTAAGTCATTTTTTCAATCTTTTCAATAAACTCGCGGAATTGACGATGATTGAGCGCATGTGATCTGATATGATTGACAACTGACATGACAGGCTTTAAAACTTCTGACATATCCAAGCATTTTCCGCACAAAGACTGTTGATGAATGATGCAATATACGATTAATGGTGTTGAACCACCGTCGTTCTCTATCGCCTTTGATACGAGAGCAACAACATCTTTATTTTTTCCGCACATGTTTTTGCCACCATCAGTAGTGATACACTTCAAGTTTTTCCATTGAAGATTGTTTTTCTGAGCAGCATTTTCAACCTTTAAAAATATCTTCTCCAGTGGTCGTTCCGTAAATGTTATGAACGTCAAGAAGCTCTTCATACACTTCATAATTTTTATATATCCCTCGAATAAAAAGTAATAATAAATTACCTTTTTCTGGACGCATTTCTTCTGCTGCTGTAATCATGCAATCCTTAATTAATTCGCCGTCAGTAAATGCTTTCCCATGTTTCGCTATTGAATGAGCTACGCGGAAACTAGCACAAGTTGCTGCTTTTTGTTCAGCATTTACTTTCTTAAACAACAATTGTTGAGATTTCAACCCGCGTTTCAATGATTCATATTTTTCTAACCGTAGGCTTCCTGTAAATTTGGTAAATCTGAGTAATTCTGAGAATGTTTAATCTCACCTCATCTTAATGACGTTTTATATTGTATTCTTTGAGGAGTGATATTGTTTCATTGCAAATTATACACATTGCCTTATTACCTGACTCAATCACGAAATATTGATATCCCCATTGCTCTTTAAATGTTCTGCACTCACTATCTATCTTTCGTTTCTTTTCCATAGTTATACAAATCCACAGAACAGGGACGTAACTTCAAATCAAAATAATGCCAATTAATACTATTAAGAGCAGTTGTTCGGATGTAAACAAAATGTACTGGATTAATCTTTAAGACACTTGAATGCAATTAAACACTCACAATGAAACACACTGTATTTTCACTAAGAAACTATAGTCACAAAACACACTAGTCGCATTATATTTCGCTTTTCAGATCGCACTTGTCGCTCCGAATTCAAACTTTGGAATAGTCCAACTCTCGGTTGTCTCCCGTATTTGTACGGTGCGTCCTCGGTGCGTAGAACATATTCGAAAACTATCGAAAGTACTCGAATCTTCCAGACAAGCGATCTCGCAGCAGAACTTTTCCAAAACATGCTCTAGCTCTGCTACTTGCTACAAGCTGGCGTTCTATAGGTACTTCAACTAACCAAGCATAATTGTCGTTTTTTAAACCATGGATATCTCACTCGCTAGCTAGTTCCAGTACGAAAATTTGCGCGTAATTCAAAACTACAGTATGCTGGTAATGATGAGCTAGCTAGGTCTTGGCCCTTGGGACTTAGTGGAGGAGCCAGTGTGGCCCTTAGGCTAAAAAGTTTGGAGACCCCTGGAATAGGCTTATAACATTTTTCTTTTAATTTTTAGAGATACTGTGTTCTACCAAAATGTATTACATGCTGATTGTTCTTAGCCCACATTCTCTAATTTTGATGATGCGTTCCCCATATAATAAATGACGATTCATCAGCAAAACAAATATAAATATAAAATATTCATGTTAGCTTTCCACTGCAGGCTGCTTTTAACTAGAACTTCTAAAATCTGTGAGCTGCCTCTCAGGGTCAGTTCATTGAAGTAGCTTTATTTCATTTGTTCTCATTAATGTTTTGATTTTGAATGATTCGGTTCGTGTTTCTGAAGCTAAGTTATGACTTGTCACACACATTTTGTATATGCGTCTTTGCTCTCTGTGTTCATGTTTTTATTCCTCCAAACAAAGTTTCCTAGGCAGCCAGAAACTATCGCTGCTTTATTAGTTTGGGGTAAAACTTCTTTATGGAAGTCTTGGAAGCTTGTTATGCTGACGTCTGAGGTCCTTAATCGAATAAAACGGTTTGCTTAATTGGGTTGTTATCGATGACTAATTTGCATCTGGTGGGTTCTTTTGATATTGTGAGGCACTTAGTTTTGTTTGTCGAGCTAATCATGTTATTTATACAGGGTGACAACAATCTACCCGTGTTGTATGGGTAACTTTGTTATTATAAGAGTTACAGAGTCGGTTAAATTACCAAAGTTGGGCAGAATTTTGACGAGAATATAATGCCATTTTTGAATTTGACCTAGATTTTCAACTTTTTTAAATATTTTAAAAATACTGAAAATGAACTATTTCTTAAATGTTAAATAATTCCACAACCATTTATGCTAGAACATAAATAAAAAATGGGTTTTGTAGATCTTATTACGTAGAATTCAACAAAATTATCAAAAAAGTCATGGCGCTCTTGATTTTCGAGATATAAACTAAACTTCCATTTTTTTAAATGGCAATCATAGTTGACCGTAGGCTCATTAAAAAGCTCTTTTTTGCCGATTTCAAATATGTATGGGTTGTCCTATCTATTTTTGTTAGTTTGCTCGGGATTTACAAAAATAAAAGTATGAAATCAAAAATTTATCTCTAGAAAGAATGGTGTGCTTTGGAATTGGAAAACAAATGATCTAACGACCTGTTTCGTTTGTTCTTATTAGAAATGATAGAAAACACCAATCAAAAAGAATACTTGAATTTAATTACCAACAACCAATAAATTAATAGCTAATAATAAGAAAATAAATTAACGTGAACCTAAATTAAATGAATCATAATAATGTTTCGAAATGACCACCATTTTCTTGGACACATAGCTGACACCGTCTTAATATTTCACTCTGCACTTTTAATAAGCTGTTATATCTAATTCCTCTAATAGCGGTTCTTATTTTAGTTTTCAATTCTTCAACATTATTAGGCTTCTCTTTATAGACTTTGTCTTTAATTGTTCCCCATAAAAAGAAGTCGAGTGGGGTTAGGTCTGGAGGCCTAGGTGGCCATGCTATGGGACCTCTGTTACCTATCCAGTTATTAAATCTTTCTAATAAGTAGTTAGATACAATTTGCGCATTGTGGGCAGGTGCCCCATCATGCTGAAAATAATTCAAATTCTGTATTAGGTTTAATGGAACTTTCTCCAACATTCCTTCTAATTCATTTCTTAAAAATAATAAATAGCGCTCTGAGTTTAAATTTTCCTCATAAAAATACGGACCAAGTATTTTTGTATCGAGAATACCACACCAAACATTTATAGAAAAACATGTTGATCTCGTCTTTCAACCGTAATATGAGGATTTTCCTGTGCCCAGTAAATGTGGTTTTTTCTATTAAATAATCCATTATTCGTAAATTTTGCTTCATCAGTAAATAGAATCGTTTTAGAGAACCCTTCGTTTCTTCGACTTTCTTGAACAAACCATCCAGCATAATTTAATCTTCTTTCCAGATCTGTTGGGTACAATGTATTTCCGACATAATGATGATAGGGCTTAAAGTTATTTTGTTTCAAAATTATCCGTGCTTCTTCTCTGGATGTGTTACATTCAAGTCCAATTTCCCGTACAGATGCAGTCGGTTTAAAATTATTGTATGCTAAAACACGTACTTCCGTCTCTGCATTAATATTTCTTATGGTTTCTTTTGGTTTGTAAAAAGATCCATACAGTTTTAAATTTGCTTCCAGTTTTGCAAATAATATTTTATCTGGCTGTCTTCTTCCCATGTACCTATGTTTGTACATAGATATAATTCAGATGCTGCATTTGCATCGCGATTAGAAATGTAGAAACAAAATATCGTATCGTTTTGTTCTTCCGAAGAATAAACCATATTTTCTATTGTTATTAACTTTACACTTACATGTAACACCTAATTGTAGTCGTAATTATTACTACCGGCGAACTAAATTTGACAACTAATAAGAACAAACGAAGCAGGTCGTTAGATCATTTGTTTTCCAATTCCAAGGCACACCATTCTTTCTAGAGATAAATTTTTGATTTCATATTTTTATTTTTGTAAATCCCGAGCAAACTAACAAAAATAGATAGGACAACCCATACATATTTGAAATCAGCAAAAAAAAAGAACTAATGAGCATACGGCCAACTATGATTGCCATTTAAAAAAATGGAAGTTTAGTTTATATCTCGAAAATCATGAGCGCCATTACTTTTTTGATAATTTTGTTGAATTCTACGTAATAAGATCTACAAAAACCATTTTTTATTTATGTTCTAGCATAAATGGTTGTGGAATTATTTAACATTTAAGAAATAGTTCATTTTCAGTATTTTTAAAATATTTAAAAAAGTTGAAAATCTAGGTCAAACCAAAAATGGCATTAAATTCGCGTCAAAATTCTGCCCAACTTTGGTAATTTAACCGACTCTGTAACTCTTATAATAACAAAGTTACCCATACAACAGGGGTAGATTATTGTCACCCTGTATATTTCCGCGTCTCCTTCGAAGCTATGTATTAAGAGATCCAAAAAAAGCTGATCCTCAGCGGGTTGTGGAATGAAAAGTCACGTCTTTACTAGACTAAAGGAATGTTTACGATGTCAGATAAATTAGTTATCTTTTTTTTGATACGAATCTGACAGATTGTTAAAATGATTTTTAATACATTTCAAAGAGCATTCATTATTGAATCTTACTTTCGGAACGGCTTTCAAGTTGACGGAGAATGGACCTATTCGATTCCTCCTTGTTTTGTGGAATTCCGAGAGAGGTATCCCATCCCCATTTATTTCCGTTCAGGAGCTTTTAGAACTGGATTATCCAAAAAGAGTTCAGTTTTGTCGTTGGTTTTTGGATAATCTCAATGATGAGCAGTTAAATTTAACCTTTTTTTACCGACAAAACCTGGTTTTACTGGGTATGTTAATTCACAGAATATGGCGGATTTGGAGTAGCGAGATTCCACACGTTACAATTAAAGCTCCCCTTCATCCACAGAAAATAGGAGTCTGGGTTGGAATGAGTCGTCGTAGGTTAGTTGGGCCAATAGTATTCGAAGGCACGCTAATTGCAGCAAGGTACAGGAACGAATTATTGCAATCTTAAATACACTTTACGATGATGAGCAATGGGATGGTTTTATGCAACAGGATGGCGCACCAGCTCATGCAGCTGCAGATACAAGTAATTTTTTACGCGAATATTTTGATGACCGATTCATTAGTAGGAATACTGCAACACCCTGGCCCCCTCGCTCTTGTGATATTACTGTTTGGACTTTTTTCTATGGCCCTATTTGAAAAACACCATTTTTAAAACTCCAGTTAATGATTTAAACGAACCGAAACTTATTAGAATTGAAGAAAACTATCAAGAAATTAACAACTCACCTCAATTGTTACAAAATGTTTTTGAAGGTATGAGAAGAGGAGTTCAGAAATATTTGGAGGAAGAAGGCAGACCTTTTCAACATTTGTTGTGATCATTACATTAGTTCAGGTTTATTCATTTCTTTTACTGTTTCTCAATAAAAGATTTCTGCTCCTAAAAATGACGTTTCATTATTATTTAATTCCAGCTAACACAACCTAACCTGAAATTGACATTATAAACATTCCTTTAGTCTAGAAAAGACGTGACTTTTCATTCCATAAGCCGCTGAGGATCAGCTTTTTTTCGGATCTCTTGATATTTGTATGTACCTACTGCAGTTCACTGTCTACAATAATGTTGATTGGGGTGGGACTAAAGGCTATCTCATCCCAGTTAATATTTGTAGTTCTTTAAAATAGGATAACAGTCCTTGTTCTTGATTTGTAAATTATTCAGATATGTGACAATTATACGTTAAACTAAATTTGTACGTATTATGTTTTCTACATAATGGCAAAAACTTGTACCTACTAAATTGAGTAGGCTGAACAAAACGGCATTTTCTTTAACGAGCTTAACCGTACATTTTACAAATACAAATAGAATCCGTTTTTTGCACACTAAGTGTGTAATATCACGGAAATACGTTCTAATTAATTATTTATGTAAAAATAAAACTCAGGACCGAGAAATGTTTCTTAAAAAAGGGAAGCTTAAACATATTTTTGGGGAAATCCTATATTTGTGACCTGGCAACACTGCTGCTACTATTTCTTATTGGTTATTTTAATGCCGAATTTAAATAGCGCGCGTATTTTGTTTTTGTTTTGGCGTATTGTGCCGTTTTAGTGAGGATTAAAACTGCATTCCTTGCTTTATTGTAAATAATTTTTTTTAGTTATATGCTTAATACGATCCACACTACTAATTGAGTCCGAATAACCATGATGTATAATTGCAACAAAGGCTTTATAGTTTAATAGACACCATCTACAAATGGGAGAGGTAATAAAATTTTTAGGTTATGTATTTGTTTTCGTATAATAAAACAGTTGCTTTATTTATTACAAAACAAATAATCCCAAATTTATAAAATTTTATGTTTTAGTCTGATAGCTCTAGTAGTAGTGGCAGTTTAGGACAAATCTTAATGAAATATAGGAAAAAAGTAAGAGAAGATCGTATTTCAAGAAAACTGTCGATAGAGACATCGCAGAATTCAAATATTAATATCAATATTAATATGCCAACTTCTTCTGGTTCCACATCAGTTTCTGTAAGTCTGGAAAGTGAACTTTTGGATAACAAGGAGAAAAAGAAAACTATTTCTAAGAAAACATCAAATGAGAATAATCTTCAAAAAAAAATGTCAAAAGCAACTGCAACAAAAACTAATACCCCAAAAGGTTCTGAAGCAGACCCAGATTTTGTGAGTAGATGCATTCATTCCCTTGTAAATATAGGTTTAAGTGAAAGAGTTTTAGAACTAATCCATCGTTTCTTTTTATTGCAGGTTCCAAAATCTCGTCATAATTATTTGCAACTCAGTAACAAAGAACTGAATAGCATAGCAGGCCGTGTGCGGGTTTTCCACGAAACTGGTATTGTACTGTCGGATGAGGAAGATGTACTACCTTGCCAGAATAAATATAAAAGGTCACGCAAAAATACTGATCAACCAAAACGTAGGGGGCCACAGGTGAGTATTTTATACAGTATGGCATTGTTGCAAAGTACTTCATTTTCTGTGTTTAAAGGTTTGTGGCACCACATATGGTCAAGGAAAAGTAGGCACCACACACTTTGGTTATGGTGTACGCAAGTGTTCTTGTTGTAATGTTAGCAAAGATTGTTGTACTTCCAAGAATTTACAGGAAAGCCAAACGCCAGTATCATTCTGTGAAATAATGGAAGGAATGTCTGAATACATGCGCAATCAGCTTAAGCAAAGAGAAGAACGTTTTCTACAGGTACAGCAACGAGACTTGCTGAAACATCCAGAACTTATTGAATTGGATAATTCTGAAGTAAGTATTAAAGATATTAGACCAAAACATAAGATTGCCAGAGTAATTCAATTTTGATCAAGGGATTGAGACCATGTTAAAAAATACTAAATACCCTCAAATTAAAGATTACCTCTGCCAATTCGGACTTTTAGAAACTAACAGGCCTCCCAGATAACATAATAGTCTTACTAAGTATAATAATAATATAGTATATTAAAGAACTAGTTTCATAAGGCCTTTGCTTAACGCACGAGTCCAAGTTTGAAAAACGAGACGCGAAGCGTCGAGTTTTTCAACGGACGAGTGCGACAAGTGGTCTTATGAAACGTGTTCTTTATACTATTTTTTCTATTGAGTAAGTTTAAGAGTATTTTAAATAAATTTATGTAGAAAATTGTACGTCAAATCGATTACTAGGGAGTTTTTATAAACACTTATGGCAGCACTGACAGGTGGCTGAAACTGACATTTCAAACTTTCAAATTCAAATCGAACTACCAACATCGTAAAAAAACGAAACTAAAAACAGTACGATTATAGGCCTCCTTAACGTACTGTTTTTAAGCTAAAACAGTGCGCTTAGAACGGCTTTATAAAACCGAAATAGAAAAATAATATAAGGTTGTTTATTTTAAATACAGCACTGCATATAAAGTATTTTAAAATAATGTAATTTTGAGTGTGGTAGTATATTGTCAATAATGGTTGCAATAAATAAATATAGAAAAAATCAATCGCTGGGGAAATTTAAATGTTGATTTTCCAATTGCAAGTCTAGAATGTTTACCATTGGAGACTGACTGATTCTTCAATAATAATAATTATAACTAATCATTAATACAGGGTGTCTCAGAAAGAATGGGCCAGCGTTTAATCATAGATTCTTTAGGTAAAAATAAACCGATTAATGGGTCGATTCTGCGTTTTCTATAAATTTTCTGTAACTTTACAGATCTGTTAGCTACGAAAATCCTGTAACTCACATTTTACAGAATCTGTGAAATGGCAATTCTGCGATCTTTTCTATAAGCATTGTATTTACAAATGTACAAATGAACTATTCTCGCTTCAGATTATTGAATTGAATAAAAAAGTTAGGTTAGATCATTCTTTATTAAAATTTATTATTATGATATAAAAATATCTAGGTATCTACTAAAAATTTAAAACAGTATTATTTACAAATAACATATTTGAAAGAGTATGTTAATGAGCAGAATTTTCATTAATATCACGGCCCTTCAGTTCCTCACGAGTAAAAAGAATTTTCCAGTTGGTGAATTGTTGTCGGTGAACTTTCCGTCAGTGAACTTTTCTAGAACCAATATCAACAACTAATAAATACTTACCCTTGTTTTACAGTTAACACATCCACGAGTTCAGTGGGAAATTTAACCCAGTTGGGTAGTAAATGCTGAGTGATTGACGTGCACACTTCTGAAGTTGCTCGACTAACCATTGTTTGGGGTGCAGATAGCCAAGTATTTGCCCCTACTGCATTCTGATATGAACCCACACTTACAAAATTTAGGGTAATGAGAACCTAAGATTTTAAAACATTTAAAAACAATATAATAAATATTTTCTATATTATGTATTTACCTTGTCAGCCAACGTAATAGAATTATTATTTCCTATTACAATATATTGTTCCAGGTTATTAATCAAATTCAATGTAGACTGCTTATTTAATCTAAACATTCGTATGAACTGGTCTTCCGGCATTTCAAACGGATTCAATGAATCCCGAAGACGTCTTCTTTCAATCCTCATGAAATTTCTAGGTTAGATTAGAAATAAATAACAATACATATCAAATTCAAGGTTCCTTACCTGTTGTGATCTTCCTCAATGAG
>JABXWE010012152.1:0-21072 GCA_014611495.1 Limonius californicus
AACCTTAGAAAACTTCATAGATGTGAAATACGAACACTGTGACCTTGCGACACCAAAGTTTATTGGGGCCAAATGCATAATCGCATAACGGGAAGTTTAAATAAGTTTGGGAGTAAATATTCAATAGGTTCTTAGTCATTAGGAAACCAAGAGAAGTGCAATCAGTAACCTTAGAACAATAGATAGATGTGAAATAAGAACAATGTGAGACTTTGATACCAAAGTTTATTAGGGTCAAATGTATAATTGCATAACGGACAGTAAAAATAAGTTTGGGAGTAAATATTAAAGTAGGTTATTAGTTATTAGGAACCTAAGAGATGTCCAAATAGTAACCTTAGAACAATAGAATGATATGACATAAGAACGATGTGAAACTTTGAAACCAAAGTTTATTAGGCTCAAACGCATAATGGCATAACGGTCTCGGCTACGTACTCAACACCCACTGATGCGTAGCTTACTAACTACCTGGTGTTGCAGCAGCGGTGTCTTGCGGTATGCATTGCAGACATGCTAACGTTGTGCAATGCCCCACCCGATCCCACCCTATCCCGTAAATTCCTACCCACCTTACTGGCATGGGGTGGGCCTGGCGTATCCAGGATTGACCTTCGAGTCGGCTCCATGTCAGATGATGATGATGATGATGATGATGACTAACTCAATGTCGAAGGACAACAAAAATTAAACTGTTAATTTTGGATTTGTATTAGCTCTAGTATGGACGCCAATTTTGAAATATAAAATTAGATATAAAAGAAGGAATGTGGGTTATTACATATGAGAAAGCGTTCAGTAAATCGACTGGAAATATTATTTGCCTTCGTAAGAAGCTGTTTTAAGTCAATAATTCTTATATTAAATTTAAAGCAGTCCTCATATCTAAATTTAAATCAGCTTAAGCCTCAATCGATACATCAAAGGCTCAAAGGCTCCTATTTGAAAATCTTCTATTAAAAAAACATTCGTTTGTAAATTTCGTAGCAGAAGTGTTCGGAGTGTTTAAAAATCGAGTTAAAATCGAAATGGCAAGCCGAAGAAGAATAAACACCTAATACATATAGAACGTGGAGAATCGTGATGTTCAATGAAGCGTGAAAATGATAACGTCTTTGTAGCACGCTGCAAACTTATTGTTTAGGCAGTTTAAGTGCAAAACATCAGAAGACAACAGAACAAAACAGATCTGCGAAGCGTCAGGAATAAAGGAAGAGGAAATTTATGTCTTCCACCGAACGATATTCCTCTGACTTCGCAATCACATAACTAGATCAAAAAACGCGTTGATGCAAATGGAAAAAAAACAAGGTTTTTCAACAGACAATTTCCTCTTGCACAATAATGTCGGAATATCCAAAAAAATGCTTGAAAGGTACAAAATTAATTAAAGCAGCGGACGATCTATTCGTGTCCTTATACAGCAGCATTTTAGCTTCCTTCCTTCCCATCCGCAATGATGTTTAGGGGAAATATACGACCTATTTTTGAAACATAAATTTATGTAATAATGTAAATGTGGTGCAATATCGCGAGTATAAGCCGAAACCTAAGATGCATTGTGGTCGTATATAAGGGTTTCAACAAGAATCCCCATTATTATTAGACCTTCCACTATCATTCAGCAAAGAATGTGAACCCTCCACAATATAAGTAACATAAATTAATTTTGTATCCTCATCATTTTCTTTTAACAAAAAATAACGACCTCGGAATTATTCAGGAAACCGATTCAATTTGCGAATAATTTTCCATTATATTTTTTCTTTCCTCTTCTTGTCTATATAAAACCTGAAATATTTGTGTTATTGAGACATCATTATCTTGATGAGTTCGTAAATTAACTGAATGAGTTCGTAAATACTGCAGGAAATTAGTTTTGTTTCTGGTGTTTTAAATTATTTTAAATGCATTAACGAACTTTTGCAAATATCTAATAACGTCCTTAGAGTTCTCAAAATATGAACGATAAAATAAATTAAATTGTAACAACAATGGAGCTTTATTTAGGAATTTAGGTGAATACCGGTGTAAGTTATGTTCAACCTGGTGTGCGTAATAGCTACTTAATGGGAGCTTGTCGAAAGCAAGATTCAATTTTATACCCTCTTTAGATATTTTCAGTGTCTTTGTTAGTGCTGATCAGAATTTACGTAAAATGTAAGAATTAAATTAAATTTCAAGAAGAACGATGTAAAATTCCCGACACATGTAATATGGTATGCAACCCAAACAACAAATTACCAAGCAAACTGGTATTTTACGATTTTAACAGCAACAGTTCAAAATTAGAGAGCCCTAAGTTATATAATAATACCTTTTTTTTTTCTCTCATTTATTCATATTACTATTCCCCCCACCGGAACCGCTTTCGCATTACTTCAGGGGGGTGCGGGCGTCCCTTACACACTAACCATTCATGCAGCATGCACCCTAAACTTAATTAAGCGAAATGTGGCCACTCTGGCTGAGATTCGAACAGCCCAGCGGATCGACTACATTTCGCGTGACCTCGAGTGACAAAGCGTTTCCGCACTACTCCATTGAGGCCCCTATATAGTGACACCTGCAAGTAAACAACACAATAAAACCTTACTGCATTCACCTTCTTTTTAAATCTGGGGCGGTCATGACACTTATGTATGTATGCGCAAACGCGTTTTGAAAATTATTAATTCTTCATTTATTCATTTATTACTTTAACGGCGCAGGTAAATACTACACTCAGGCCAAGGAGGCCCATTGTGCAACCACCACGTTTAGGGATGATCCTCGTACAAACCTGTTGCAATTCAAAGACTAGCAACTAGCTGATGGGCATGCACCTTTTATCCTCGAGTTCCAGCAAGGTGCTTGTGTCAAGAACGACAAAGCTCAGACGGTTAGTTACTAGGGTAAAACACCCATTGATTGGCACCTTAAGAGGTTTTTCACCTTCGAAGGCTCAGTAGATCATCAGTATTAGTGGTAGAAAACTGATTTTTTTTTAATTGATCGTCGATGTCTTGGCTACATAAATCTGTCAACCACTGATTGGCACGGAAGCCAATCTCTGGCATTGGAAATTGAACAGTTGCTTGGCATTATTAGCATTGGACTTGCGTGTTTCATTGGCACTCCTAGCGTAAATTACGCCAAAAATGTAATACCGGGTTCCAATTTTGGAATGAACAATAAAGCAATATCAAACATGTGTTATTAAAAAAAGGAAATACTGCAAGCAAAGGAACATTGAACTAAACTAGAAGTATAACAAACAAATAATCTTATCATAAATATGAAAATAAACATTTGAACAAATTCAAATTGTTAGCTTTTGCATTATCGATGAAAAAAATATAAAAATTCTTAAAATGTATACAAAAATTGAGCAGATATACATAGAAAACAGGTACTTGGAAATAGAAATATGGAACAAAGATGTTTAAATCGATTTTTCTTTGCATCTAATACATTCAAAATTGATTTAGAACATTTTTTTTCTTCAGGCAAATGATATGATACGTTCTGGTACATCTTCGACATTTTATTCCAAGATTTGTACTATAAATATTTTGCACACAAAAATAACACAACCCTCCATATACGGTCGCCTTACTTTGTACTTCATCTTGTTTTCCAGTGGTAACTGAATAGTCATCTTCGTCTCTAAATATATCGCGTACATGGTGTGGAGACACCTTGGGCGTAACTTTTCGTACAATGGTCGAAGCTGCTTTTGAAGCTTTTTTCGAAGCAATTTTCGAAGTAGTCTTCATATTTGTTTCAGTCTTTTTCTTACCGATACTATTCTCCAATCTCTTATCTTTGCGTTGCTTCTTTATTTCGATTTCCAATTCTTGAAGTCTTTGTTTCTCTTCAAAAATCTGTTTGAATCCTGACGAAGTTGTGACGTATGGGATTCTTCTGGTTGCCTTCTTACCCTTTCTTTCTGGAGTTTTCGGCCAAAATAGAAACGTTGATAAGTCATTATTATTTTTGCCGTTCGCTGAAGGTTTAGTAGGGCCATCCTCTATCGCAGCAGGTATGAAAGGTCTGTGATTCGCTGAAGTAAGGCTATCTTCTGTCGCGGCATCAGATGTGAAAGGTTTATGGTTCGCTAAAGGTTCAGTAGAGTCATCCATGGAACATGGGGGTTCGTTGCAAATGGGTCTATCGATGGTTATTTTGTCACCTTAAGCAATCGTTTCCGGATATTGTTTGTCCCGTATGTCATCCGATCTCAAATTCGACGTTTCGCTTATAATCGCTGGCGAGATCGTGGGTTTCGGATCAGGAAACTTCATTGCAACATCTTCAAGACCGAAAGTACTTATTTCTTTTTTGGCAACTTCGGAGTGTGAGACATCAGCAAAATCTTCTGTTTCAAAAAATATTATATCCATATTCGGAATGTCTTCTTCAGTAAAGTCGTTCTCGTGTGGGAGTTTTGAATTTTGAACTAAGTCGAAACTGCAGTGTGGCCTTTATTATGCCGTACTTTTTGGATGTGCCGGTTTTTATATCCTCCAGTATGATTATTATTTGCTCTTCGGTGTACCTCTTCATATAGCTTTGACTAACTTTCACTTTTGGCATCTAGTAGAAATAATACTGGAACATTAGCTACTTTTATACAAGAGATAACGCGAAACAAACCACCAAAATTGAAATTTGAAAAGAATGTCAGTGATATGAGTAACAATGACATAATTTTCCAGCCAAATTATATGCTACCAACACGCGCATGAGTTCTCTGCTCAGTTAACAATTTTTTTCAAATTTGCTTGGGCAGTATCCGTCGAAATATAGAAGATTCAATGATGGGTTCTCTACATAAACAGGAATGCACCATTGATTGGCACCCACGCCAATCATTGGAAAAATATTGTTTCGCGATCCAATCGTTGGCACCCCCAAAATAATAATAAAATGGATTCTATAGCATGTATTTAATGGAATCCTGTTTTCTAGTTTCTGAATGAAATTGGCAAAATTATGACCTAATTTCTGAAGCTGAATTCCTAAGAAATTCATAAAAAACTCACCTTAACAAACTTGCTCTGATAAATCAGCCTCTCACATCGAAACTGAAAGAGTTACAAATGGTGTATAGCTTAAATTCAATAATTCAAGGTTGCCAGATTTAATGAATATATACAATTTGTTAGAAAAGCCTACGATTCCAACAACAACACCCGCATGTACCCTATGTGGACGGCTGATTCTTCCTATTTCCTACAGAACCTGCGTGTGGGGTCATTTACTAACCCCATTGTGTACAAGTGTTTGCTGCAAGGACTGTGGCCGGTTAAGAAGCGGACGATGATTCTAACATACTTCTTGCTAAGGATGAGAAGCTGTGCGAAGTGACTTGGCGAAGATCCTTAAATAAGTAGCTTAGCCTGTTATATCTGCCCCTAGGTTTTTGAATGGTTCAAAGATAAAGATGACCCATTTTGCGTTTTAAGGCCACCACTCGTAAAGCCGCCCTCCAGTCTGTTGCACCGCCTCCATTGCGCGAAGGACGAAGGGTTGGTGTTTCCTCTTGGTTCGAGGTGGATTCAGGGAAGCGAACTTGCATAAGGTACTGGAGGTGGTAGTTTAAATCTACCAGAGGAAAGCCTCAGTACTTCTAGTTTTGCCTAATGGTTTTTTGAGAGAGATGTAGTTTGGGATGTGGAAGCTAATTATTATGCTCTTTTAGAATTTCCGCTTTATATGAATTAATTCCGTAATTTGTTTGCCGCTTCGTAAGAATTAATAACGCTACTTTAATTGCCGTTTGTATATTGGATAAAGTTTTGGTTACATTGCGTCTTTGTAGAATTCAGCATTGTTGAGTTTGTTGGCGTTTTCCGTCCTGAGATAATTTATGACCGAGGGAGTCCCAGAGTTGTTCAAGGTTTTTCTTTGTAAGATATTTTTTTCACCTTTCAGACGGAATTTCTAGAAACGCTTTTGTCAAACAGTGCTAGCATTCAGAAATTGTTTTTCGGACTTCTCCCGAAAGTCACACGTGTCCCTTATTCTAGAACTTTTACATAACATTTCGAAATATGGTGCAATCTTTTTGGGGGGAAAGTGCAGATTCCCGTTACGTTTTTTCAGTCAGTGGGCAACGATCTTGGGTCTGAGAGGAACGTTCATGTAGAGCGGGTTTTCTTTCGCGGCACCTGTTAAATCAAGTATCGTACCGAATATTGCTTTAGGCAATTAATATCATTTCGACAAAGTAAAGTCGGATTTATATCAGTTTCAACAGTGTAGCCTGATTATAGAACAATCAATTGTGATTGCTTCTTTTCTCGATATTCGGGTTAAAAAGCGTTGGAACCCGTGAAAAGGTGATTGTTGGGAATAATCTACTTCCCCAGGAGTGCATCTACACACGCTTCGTCCACCCCCTGGTTTCCTGAGGCCTTCTACATTTTTCCCGGACCGGAAAAATACCCCTTCCGCGACTGTACCTGCATTTGGAAATCAACCCTCCCGGAATTGTGCCTGCCTCTACCGAAATTCAAGGTAAAGAACAAGTTTTTTTGTGCAGTGTAAAAGAAACATTTTTTTCGCGTGCAAACTTGCAAAATTCCACGATATTTAACTTGTTTTATGCAACCTAAAAGCGATCTTCAGTCGCCATTTGTTTATTGTTAATTGTAAAAAGATATTAATACTGTATTTTTCCTGTAAACTCTACGCCATTGACTACACAGATTTATTGAAATATCCTAAATATCGTGCGTCAACGGCGCGGCGGCGAGTTTTGGTTTCTTGAAAGTTCAAATATTATTTGTAAACTCATCAAAATGCCATTTCCTGTCTTGTCTTTTTGTATCGCCATTTCAATAATTTCATTATATGTGTTTTAAAATTTACTGCCTCTTTTATTTTTGTGTACTCTGTATTTGTTTGTGTAAAAATTTTTCAAGCTCCAAATATATATAGGAGGAGGCACAATAAAGGTAACGTCCATTCCCGTAAGCTTCTCGGCCTTCCACGAGGACCTACAAACAGCTGGATTTGGAAGGTGGCGCCCATTTATTTTGACTTACCCTGTACACAACTAAAGATTTTCTCCCATAAACGATTTTCACGAACTCCCCCTACTCCTCTGAGCTAAGCTGTAGACCTTTTTCCATCCATCTGGTTACGGGTCGTCGAAAAAGCTCGATTGGCCCGTAACATAATTTCCTTTTACTGCAGCCGACAGCAATCGTTTATCTGAGTTGAATTGTCGTAAAAATCAGAGATGCAGCAGGTGCGGTTATCACAGGCCCACCACCAGGCCATAACCAAGTTCTAATTTTGAGTGCTCTCTTATTGTTGCAGTATCCGTCATTGTTTATTTGATATACATATCGTATAGTTTCATTTCTGAGGAGATGTTCTTCTTCATTATTATTTGTATGAATGGGATTTAGTTTCTTTTATTTTGGTACTAGAGTAATAGTGGCTACTGAAATATAGTGGTCAGAGTAAATATCACAGCCTCTGTAAACCCTGGCATCAAGATTTGTGGTTTCATTATTTACTATTACGTAGTCAATAATTGATCTTAGTCCTTTTTGTAGACCGGGTGTACTTATGTATATCGTTTTTCACACGCGTTGGTTGTATTATATTGTGAAAGAGCGAGATCTAGCCCGCGGTTTTTCAGGCACTTCTAAGTAAACCATTATTAGCTTATTGTACACCCTTACTAAAAATTTTGCTTATCTGGAATAGTTTCAACTCAAGTAGTGATTTTTAACGTATGACCCACAGCAGTGGCACAGGACCTAAATCTTACCGGCATCGGTCGGTTCCGACCCCGCGCCCCTTGGAACCAAAAGATACGTTAACCACTAGACCACCGAGGCCCGCACGCTGCTTAGTTTTGTACACTAAAAATCAAGAACTGTCTTGATTCCTGTCCATTATGATTGATCGTGGTTTCGCCGAATGTGCCTACAGTCCCTGAGATGGGTCTTTTCCCACTCTTACTTTTAAATCTCCACTTATTTTCAGATAGTCTTATTTTGTATTTGTCTACCACTTTTTGTAGTTTTCTGTAAAACCTTCCATTTTCTATTGAACATAATTGCGACTCCGCTCCTTGCACGTCTGTTTTGATGTATTCCACTTTAGATTAATACGTATATAGTTATTACTTTGTTTAGTACTTATTAATTTCTTCTTTGTTTCACTTATGACTGTTATGTCTACTTTTCTCTGCGTAAATTCTTTGTCTAGTTCAATGTCTTCTATTTCTAGCCCTATTACATTTCACGTTGCTACGTGTGTTCATTCCATAATTCCAAATCCCTTTTCGTCCCCTTTTCGTCGACTTGAAGGTTGTATCTCTTGAAGTTTGCCAGGAATTTTAGAATACCCTACAACGTTACGAGCGCTGTATAAATTAAGCACAGGTAGTGGGGGCCACTACACTACCTCCGGCAGGCAGAGTAATTTCGCAGGTTATTATTCCTTAGACACGTTGCCTTTTATACGGGTGGTAATCGCATCTACCCATAGCAACCACCCAGTCTGGGTCAGACGTTAGAGAATCTTTACCATATCTGGTTAACCCCACTCACTTAGCCTGCGGATCAACGCAGTTTCCGGGATGCGGCATGTAGAGTCATAAGTAGAGGCGTAGTTACCTGGAACCAGCTCACATGTGTAACGCTCAATCTGACCGTTCTGATAGAAAAGCACTACCCCTGCAGTGCAATCCCAAACACCCTACGTTTTTAAGATATTAAAAATATTTTTTGTATTTATTAATTCACATTAGCAGTTTTTCAAAACTAAATCAAATCCATACAAACCAAAAACTACAAAGATGAAAAATTTCCGACATGTTAAAAACTCATGTTTGCATACAAACACTCAAATATAATCTAATCACTGCATTATTATAAGTCAATTAATTTAACCTTGACGTATACAATTACTACTAATTTAGCTAGGAGGTTCTTTTAACGCAATTAAGCACTTCAAATGCTGTTTTATTTTTCAGCAAGTACTCAATTCTCAAATTCGTCGATTCATCTACTCCAATCAACCTACAATTGTAATAAAATATTTGCCCAGGTGTTATCTTTATTAATGTGTTACAATAAAATACGATTAAATTCGTATATTGTGTTTTTTATAAATCTGTTTCTTCCTCAAGTATTGGTTAATCAAATCGTGATAATACGAGTATTGTTCAATAGAAACACGTTTGGAGACTGCAACAATATTTCTATTAACTCAACTCAAACAAATCTGCGTTAACATTAAGGCATGAGTCCCACTGTCGTACTAATCTATAGAATCCCTGCTGGTACAATTCTTGCCGCTGTTGATACAATTCTTTAGCGGAAGTCTGCACTTCAGCGTCCGAAATGAATCGTTGTCCCTTTAACGATTGTTTTAAATTAGCGCTGCAAGGCAGATTCTGACACTAAAAGCGTAGTCTTTAGGTTTATCCTTGATGCTGACACCTAAACGTGTTAAGGTGTCCGCGTATCCTTTAACATTGACGGTGACACCCAGCTCTTTAAGATTCAACAGTAATACACTTTGATAATAAAAAATACGGTTAACATTACTTTTCCCATTGAAATTTGAAATCGGAATTTTTTCGACTTCGGAGAATAAGCATGCCCTGATGCTTCGATTCCGATTCACAGCGATAGCATCAAGATTCATCACCGGCAACGATCCGGTGCAAGAAGGTATTGGCTTCTTCTTGGTAGCGCATCAAATGCGTAGTGACAATGCGGAACAAATATTCTTTTGGTCATTAGTAAGCAGCCATGGAATCCACTGAACGACGACTTTGTGATAACCAAGATTATGAATAATGGAATAAACACTTAGTATACTGATGCTCATAATTTCAGAAATTTCCTTGACTTTAGTGCGTCTATTTGCACATGAAGCAGTTTCCAGACGCTTCGCATTTATATCTGAAGTCCTGGACGAGCCAAATATTTGGTCGGTTGACACTATCGTGTGATACTAACTATAGTCACCATAGACAGCTGCTATTCTCTCATGTATTTTTTGTAGTTAACGTCCTTCGGCGGCTAAAACTTGACTAACACCATGCATATTGTCTTTGGACCGATTTTCTATAGTAAACATTTCCGAAATCTATAAAAATGCACCCCAACCGCAAAGAAATTCGACAGACACCCCACTAGCATGTCAATAAAAACTTGCAATAAACACTTGCAACAATCGCATGCAATATTGTCATCATGATCAAGTCGCACCTACGAGATCCAAACCTGTTTTTACTGAACAATCTTGGTAGTAAAGGGTCTGTTAGTAATTATAGCAGCGTTGAACATATTATCATTTCTGCGTTCCTTTTTTTTCAAAAAACAAATCCCAATTGTACGAAGATTATTCCATAAAAAAAGCAGCGATTGGCCGTAAAACAAAAAGGTAAAGTAGAAAATAATTTTGATGTTTAAATCTTAGTTACATTCCTAAACTTTTTCTCTACATAGTCAACTTAAATACTTATCATATCGTGGTAAAAGTGTCTGTATACCTTCGTTCTGGAAGGTTGTTATCTGTGATGAACACTAGTTTTGTACCGTCGTTTTGAAGTCTTCGTCGTCGACAAAACGTTTGCATTTAAAAATATTCTTAAGGAGAAAAACGTGATAGTTACTCGGCGCAATTCGAGACCGTATAAAGAATATTTAAAAATGTTCAAATGCATTGCTCGTGCATGCTGAGCTGCATGATGCGATCCGCCGCGTGTGGTCGGGCGTTATCGTGCAGAAGCACGACTGCCGAGGTCACCAATATTCGCCTTCTGTTCTAAATCCCTCTTCTTAACTTACTTAACGTGTCGCTATACACGTCTGCATTCAGGAAGTCGAATAACATACACATTTTGTGTCCCAAAACTAGTAGACATAAGCTTTCAATTCTCGAACGTTTGCTTGAACTATTTGGCTTTGCGGGAACTTGCATGCTTCTAGTACATTGATTATTGCTTGGTTTCAATATTTGTGCACAAAATCCAAGTCTCGTCGTCAGTTACAATCTGATGCAGGTACTCATACAAATCAGTTTCGTAGCGATGCATGAAGTACAGAGATCATACGCTGAATTTTGTGCAATCTTTATGACACCTTCCCACAAAGTTTGTGGTACTGTAGCGTGTTCCTGAAATTTGTACACGATGGCGTGCGTGAAATATAAAAATTTTCTTGTTCATTTTGTCTCACGTCACAGGTCTTCCGCTTCGTTCCGCAAAAAGAACGAATCATAGTGTTCGTTGAAGCGCTCTATTATGGAATAATGTAATGACGGAACCACGGTAAAGTGACGTGGCAAACTCATCAACTACTAAAACACCCCCACAATACATCTAATTGAAAACACTCCTCATTCACTAGGAATATTTATACGGCCCTTACAGTTTCGGAATAAGCCTCGTATCCCTTAAAGATAGAGAACAATCATTAATAGCATTTTAAGCCTGGTCTAAATATATAAACGGCGAATAGAATTTGTTTCCAATTAAACTAAATTGTTTCTAAGTTAATTAATTGTTCTGATTATAGAGTTCCTAGTTTACCCATAGCAATTTATTCTAACAGCCGCTTTACTGTTTTATTAATTCATATTAAAGTGGTTTATAATCAATACACTCAATATGTTCAAAAAACTGTACAAATATTTGGATTCTTTCTTGCTAGCTGATTGCTTGGATTGGCATTTTCATTTACTTATTACGCCATTCAAAACACTGTTTTGCTGATTCGGTGAAGTGCTTCGTTAATAATTTATAGTTCATGTTTCAGAACATGAAATCAATAATGTGAACTTGAACTACAAACACCTAATGTTTCCACAACAAAAGTATTGGAACACCTAGTTTACAGGGTTTGCTGATGTGGAAAGGTGTTTACTATTCATCCGCTCTTGCTAACCGAATCTAGGTGGATTAAATTGATACCACTAAAATTGCAATTGTATGCAGCTGCAGATATTTTGGTTCTGGTTTGTAAAAGTGTAGTTATAAAATGAATGTTGCACCTCTGTTTGGTTTTCAGCTTTATTTTAGTTGTAGCTGTTTAAAAGTAGTGTAAAGCTTTTTAAATGCTTGATTGTGGGAATTTTATTTTACGTTTTGTATGATTAGGAGTTTCATTATTCTAAATTTCTAGTTCTAATATCAACAGTATAACAACTTAATTTCATTACAATGATCGATGTAACATGATTTGGTAATATTAACAAAATAACCTAACAAGTGGCATAGTAGTTAACTTATACAAGGTCTAAAGCAAGTATAGAATCAAATTGTTCATGAGATATTTAGAAAACAATCTATGTCTTATAGTTTAAACAGTTATTAGGGTCGACCTAAATTAAAAACTAATAAAAACTACTCAGTTTTAATATTATACGAGTATACGGCTGCAGCGCTTCTGCATTTCATTTATGGGGTGCCTGGGTAAACAAACAGCGTATGCGACCCGAACTCACTGCCGGCGACAGGCAGGTGATATGCAATAGATAATGAAACACAGACTTACCGATCTGTCAATAAATATTGGGCAGTTGTACTCAGAGGCAGTCCTCCAGCCCCCTACCCCTAGAGTCTTAAGACTCGAACAGAATACGAAAGGTCGTCTGCCGGCTAGCTGACCTGATATAGATTAATTACTACATTTATGCATATCTTATGGTGCACCAATCATCCAGAGGGAAATCTGCAACTGGACCGTGTCCAGCCAGATACTCTGTTATTCACAGGTAGTCGCAGTGGGACATTCCCCTTCAGCCTCACATGCGAAGGAGAGAGTATAATTGGTGACCAATGCCCGGCGCAAAAGTCAGCCAATGGCATCCTGGCATTCATGATAAAAATAATAATAATAATAATAATTCGATGTAGGCGTATTTTCGATACCACCTCAGCTAACTGACTACTTCCCGAAAGATTACTAAGTAAATAATGATTACCATGCCACACATATTATCTTCTCATATAGTTACTTATATTCACTACGCTACTGGAAGCAACCTGGCAGACAAGCGCGAGTACTGGTAAAACAGTACTCAAAGTTAAGGAACGATTTGTGCGGTGGCTCTAACTCTGCAACCCGCGGTGCTTCGGAGAGTACCTAAAACCGTCGGTGCCCCTGGGTTAGTGTGCCACGTTACCAACTACCTCGAACAGGGTTAAAGCGGCAGCAGGATGCGGAACGGCCTTCGGGTCTCCCTGCAACATTTTCCATACGCAATTTATTTATTTACTACGCTACTGTTTCCAACAACTAATTACATACTAATCTTGAATAATAACGATAATAGGACCCAGCGCTTGTAAGCCTCATATATGAACAAGTAAATAATACGTAATCATTTGGGTAAACACATATAACGCTTCATGAAAATAAACCATAACTTCACCAGCAACGCCACCGCTTATATTAGCTGATATTTCCATTGAAGCCCATCTTTATATTTAACACACATAAGTGTTAACACTAAAATCGTACCTTGTCTTAGTTTAGAGGATAATCGCATCGCAATCAGTTAGTAGGTTCGCAAACGCTATTTATTAGTTATTACGCCAAAGACAGGCAAGCTTCGCCTAGCTACTAACAACACAGCCTCTTGTAGACTACCGTTGATAACCCTTCTTAACACTTGTACAGGTGTAAATTTATAAGCATGGTACTTACATTTTTTAATGATTGTCCTCACATATGAATTATCAATACCACAATACCTTTTGAAAAAATCTTCGGCTGGAGTTTTCTGAATCAATCGCCAATTGAGCCAGCGCATTCACTTCATTAGCAATAATTCCTTTTCTATACTTCCCTCACAATCTTCTAAACCTGCCACAAACACCCAAATTTCTTGAAATCCTTGCAAACATTGTTCGATAGAGTAGCTGGCTCTCTGGATACAAATTTGCATAATATTCAGACACTAAAACAGAATTTCTATTGCTGTAGACGTCGCGTCGTACATATCCGGCTTTTCTTCATCGGTGAACATCTTACAACACTGCAGTACCTGATCTTCTCACTTGAGTCGTCTCTGGTGCACTTATTAAAACGAAACTGGGGTCTAATTTGCAACGTTGATGAATACTGTATGCACATAAAATTTCAATACATTGGTGTAACTATTACCATAATTATATGCAGGAAAGTGATCGGACAAATCTCTCTTTAGAATGTCGTAACTCCGTAACCGTATACTTTGTATATAGGTAAATTGGCTTCTATCGGTCTATTTTGATTTTAGAATTATCTGGTAACGTTTTGTGTAGACCATTTCAAGACACCTCGGCTGTCCAAATAATAAAATTAGCTTTTTGGAACTCACCACTGCCGTTGCTAATGGATTGCACGAGTAAATCATTTATTGTTTATCGTAAAGTAATTCCATTTCCGAAATTTGCCGAAATTTCTTGACAATAAAACATCTATAGTCTATACCATACTTGCGGCCCGTTTACATTCATTTGCAAGATTTTGCATCATACGTCATCAGGACCAATAGCACGCAATGAAAAATATACTACCTAAAGAATTCCTGGCGCATTTTAAAAATTCGATGCATACGGTGCTTATCAGTGAACGTTTTCGTTAACGGCCGTTAAAAATCCGATGTTCTGGTAGCAGAAACTGAACCAATGACCTTCACCGTAGACGGCGGTGCGCCGCCGCCTCCTAATATATTTGCTCAATGTTAATTTTATTCTTTAAAAGTGCACAATAAAGAGGCCTAAGAGGCCCTAAAAATTTTGCAGCCTGCGTGCATGCTCCGCATAGCTGCCAAAAACCTCCCACGTTTTCATCAGTATATAAGATTGTTTAGTTTAAGCATGTTTAAAACTTCATGTATTGTTAATTATAATAATTGAAGATGAAAAATAAATATAAAGATAAATTACAGAAGAAGTATATGAACAAATTTTGTTTTTTAGTCAGTTTTGACAGCACCGAGAAGAGGTGGCATTAAAAATTTTTCCTGCGGGCGAAACATACCCTCGCAACGGCCCTTACTATAACCTGCTCAAATATAATTTTTTTTAATACAGCGTATAAATGAGACACAAATTTAGGTTTTGGTTTACCAACGGGTTGTCCAATTTCAACACTTTTAGCTAATATATTTATGGAACATTTGGAAAATAGAGCTCTCACAGCTCCTCTAAGTAACAATAATTACATCAAAGAGATTTAGATTATTAAACAAATTGTACACAGTAACGGATACAACACAAAACTGATAGACACAATAATCAAAAACAAACATTATAAATTAGTAAATCAAAGAATATATTTAAAAGACCACGCTGCAAATATTAAATATATTTCCCTTTCATATTTCGGTGATATATCGGAGAAAATTGATAAAATTATAACCAAAACAAGTACATTTAAAGTAATTTATTGAACAACAAAAAAAAACGTTCAACACCTTGCTCAACATAAAAGATAGAACTAACGATTTGTTAAAATCAGGTATTTACAAATTAAGCTGTTCACATTGTAAGCAAGTATACATAGGTCAGAAAATTAGAAATGTTGATACCAGACACACAGAATACATGCAAGACCGAAAAAACTCCAAGGAAACAAATTCTGGAAAAAATCCCCAGAAAAAAACCCACGGAAAAAATTCTAAGGGGAAAGATCCTCGGAAAAAATATACAACAAAAGTACAAAGTGATTTTTTAAAAAGTCAATTGCAGTAGCCTAGCGATTGTCCCGTCTATATTAAGCTTTAAAATCTGACAGTATGAAATTTGTAACAGAAAGAAAGAAACCTTGACGAAAAACCTGTAATTTCCTTACCTTAATAAATTACAAATCAGTTGCAACTAAATACTTGTTCATTTTCACATTTTGTTGGGCCAAAATTTTTAACTACCTGAACTGTCACACAGTTTGACATACAGGTAAATGTCATTTAAAGCTCATTACAGCTGACTGCAGACGGAATAGCTTTTTTTCTAGTCTTGCTGCAATTGACTTTTTAAAAAGTCACTTTGTAACAACTCCAACAGTTTTACAATTTAGCAAACGTTTTTGCTAAAAATATAATCATCGGAATTGAATAGTGTCCAACTGCTTTTAATAAGTCTTGCATACCACGAGTTTCGTTGGCATACTCTTCACACAACCCTTTAAGTTTGAGCTGCATCTCCTCTTACTGCCCTCGTTTCTTCTTAAGTAAAGGAGCAACTAACTCCCGTTGCCTTAATTTAGTTTCATCCGATGTCACCTCTAGACGTTTTTTTTCAATCACAGCATCCATATAACTGGATGACTGTGTCCTACTAATTGGAGAATCTGTTGTTCCACCTTTCACACTGATTTGCATATTGCGCCACTTTGTGGAATGTATCAGCAGTGACGAATATATCGTGTTAAGACGAGTCCTTTCTTGTCTATGACATGCAAAAAGTACGCACCAAATCAGATATTGTGCATTAGTAAGCATTTTACCGGCGTATAAAGTTACTGCATTTTTCATGTCGTGCCGCGAAACGTCGTTACTAACGTGTTTGCGTTCTACATACTTGATTTATTATTGATTTATTACTGTACTGTGATTGACTGCGAATTAAGAAGTAAAAACAATGCATAGACAGTGTGTAAATAATGTCAACAGTTTTTGTTGTGTGTGTGGGGAACTAAGTTTTAAACCGCAAAAACGTACTTTCACCCCACTTGTACGAAGAACTTACGAATTTTATTTCGGAGTTAAAGTAGGAGATCAAAATAAGTCATGGGCTCCTCACGTATGTTGCAAGATTTGTGTGTCATGGTTAACAGGTTGGTTGAAAGGTAAATGCACTTCGCTGTACCAATGGCATGGAGAGAACAGAAAGACCATGCCTCACTAAAATATACTGGGCATCGGACCGAAGTCCAAGCATACTGTATCTCAATTTATCATCAGCTTTACATCCCGTCGAACATAGTGAAGATTTTCCTACCCCTAATCCACCAGAATCTTGGAGTTTGGACGAAGATGAACCTGAAAGCATCGGTGTTCCAACTGATGATATACAATACGCACAGGAAATCGACAATGACCCACTATTTCAAGCACGAGAATGTTCAACAGAACCACATCTGATTTCACAGGCTGAACTGAGTAATTTAGTTCGAGATTTAAAACTAGCAAAATCACAGTCAGAACTTCTAGCATCGAGATTAAAAGGATGAAATCTCCTCGAAGGTTATGTACATATAACTCACTTCCGAAAACATCAAAAAGGACTTAGACATTGTTTTGCTCAAGAAGGGACTTTGGAATATTGCACGGATGTTGACAACTTATTTCACGCATTAGGACAGAAATATGAATCAAGCAATTGGCACCTATTTGTAGATTCTTCAGAACTTAGATTAAAAGCAGTTTTGCCCCACAACGGCAATAAATACCCATTTGTACCTATAGCTCATGCCGTTCATATGAAGGAATCATAAGAGAATATGCGATATCTCCTAGAACATATCCGGTATAATGACTATGAAAAGTTAATCTGTGGAGAGCTAAAAGTGATAGCGCTTCTTCTGGGGTATACAAAATACTATTGTTTCCTGTGTGAATGGGACAGCCGTGCACGAGATCGTCACTATACCTATACAGAAGGAATGGCCACTACGTCAAGTACTAACTCCGGGTCAAAAAAATATTATCAGCGAAGCACTGGTTGATCCTAAAAACGTATTTCTACCACCACTGCATATTAAATTGGGTTTAATGAAAAATTTCGTTAAAACACTAGACCGGAACGGAAGAGGGTTCTTGTATCTGAAGCACACATTTCCGAGGGTTAGTGTGGCAAAAATTAAAGAGGGCATATTTGTGGGACCACAAACACGAGAAGTAATGAAAGATGGCGAATTTACCAACTTGCTGAATTAAGTTGAACTAAGAGTATGGGGAGCTTTTACAACAATTGTGACCAATTTTCTTGGAAATGTCAAAGCTGAAAATTACAAAGATCTTGTGACTGAATTACTTAGAGCCTACAGAGAAATGAGATGTAACATGCCCTCAAAAATTCACTTTCTGGGTGTTCATGTCGATTGCTTTCCGGAAAATTTGGGTACCGTAACCTACGAACATGGAGAACGGTCCCAGCAAGACGCTGCAGCAATGGAAATGCAATAGCAAGGCAAACGGAGTCTTAGTTTGCTTGCTGATTATTGCTGGACATTAACCCGTGATGCCCCGGAGACCAAATATCGCCGTAAAGCATCCACAAAAACATTTTGAAGTAAGTGCAACATTAAGAACATACCGATGTTGATATATTTCCATATAACGCACAACACTTCGTAGCAAATAAAGTGTGGGTGATAGAGAAAATCCAAGATCATTTTCTGCTTTCTGGTGAAATTTTACATAACATACGCCATGTTTTATACATGTCACAAAATAAAGTTGATTTTTGTTTACCTGTGTTATTGGCCCTTTCGCCATGTGCCAATGTTGTGTCGTGAACATTCCACACTTCAGGAGGAAAAAAAGGTGAACGTTGTGTGTGCGAACTGCCGCGCCTGCGTTTACGTTACCTACACGACGGTAAGTTCCTGTCACACAGGTGGAATCGAAATAATCAACCTGTGGCCCTGCTGCATATCGCATGATAGTAGATACGTAGATATCTAATTCCTTCATCAACATCGGTAAGTGGCAAAAAGACCAGACCATCGAACACACCACAAAAAAGATTGAAATCTTCATCTTTTCTGTATGTAACTTTTAGTCCTAATGATTGGATTTTTCTGTGCGTACTTTGAGTAAGATGATAAAAGCAACCGCAAATGCGGATGCGGTCTCCTAACACAGTTTTCGCAGCCTGAATTGCCGATTATTCAAAATCTATGCTACTTATTACCCTGCAGTTGTGAGGCTCCTTCAGCGTAGATGTGCAACGGTTTAGAGTTCGCAGATACAGTTGCATTTGTTTTCATATAGGCCATGTACTTAACAACTTTTACACCTTCACTATAGGCGGGGTGATTATGATCAACTTCCACTACAGGGTCTGCGGTTTCCAGAGTAGTTTTTAAAATTCCTCTAGATTTTAAAGAACTCGTTTTTGAACAACGCCAACTGATTTGACTTGGCAAGCGAGCTTTAACCACGTACATATAACCATTTAAATAAAGCTTATCTTTGCCTTTGTTGGATTTGATGGTTTCCATAGCACAATTAACACGTAACACAGATAACACACGCGGTTGGCAGGTACAACAGAAGTAAAAATGAAAATAATTTTCTAGCCATTTTACACATTAGTAATTAAAGTACTTTTAAACCCAAGAATTTTAAAATGTGCATTAAGAGATTGGCCCATAAATACCTAATAAGAAATGAGCAACGTATAATTACTCATAATTTGTTGTCGCCAGTGAGGCTTGTACTTTAACTGAGAATAGGGATTTCTTTAAACCTTCCATGTTTTAATACTCAGTATAAATGGTTGGTTGCAGAATTATCAAAATTGAAATATGAAATCTCAATCACAACACTAAAAATTTGAAATATGCTGTAGCTAATTGTTTTGGCAGCAATGATACATACATTTAGATAAGCGTGGATTAGGCTCTTTAGTTTTTTTTTCAAAGGACTTTTTTCGACAGGATATTTTTCCAAAGATTTTTTTGCGGGTTTTTTTCCGAGGATTTTTTCTCTAGGATGTTTTCCGGAATTCGAACACATACGCTCGTACAAACACAGACATCCAGAAAAATCTAACTAAGCTAAACACTGATCAAATTGAGTTCATAAATTCTGCGCTATTGGAAGTTTTGGAATAGAAGACCTGAGCCAAGTCCGAAATCAATATCTAGTGTGCTGTTGCCCTAGCTACAAATGTTTACAGTATTAAATTATTATATTTATTGCTCTACAGGCCATGAATGTCTAGGGCAACAGTATCAAATACTTTTGAAAATAACATGTAAAATGTCGAAATACGTATAAAGCACAAAAATTAAATATATCCTGTTGAAATTGAGTTTCTTATTATTAAAAATACGTGTAATGACTAGAGCTCGGAAAAATATGCAGTAAAAAACCTTAAAATATGCAATTTATATGCACTATAAAATTACCTATATGTGCAACAAATAATTAATATATTCGACAAAACGAGAATACACTTACATAATTTTCTTGAAGATTGAGATTTTTTTAAATAAATATGTATTTAAAAAAGCTCACTTGAAATATTAATCGTTTATTCCTCAAAAAAATGATAATACGCATTAAGTATTTTATTATATTAGTTAATTACATAAATCAATAAAAATTATAATCATCTTCACAATTATTCGGTATATTAGAAACGTATTTCACAAGTTGAGAACAACTAAAGAATAACTGAAATTAAATGCTACCACTTCTGGGATAACAATGCCATTATCTTCTGGAATTTTCTGGAAAGTTTAGGGCCAAAACCTAAGATAAAAGACTACATAGGTACCGCTTAGGCACTTTCACAATTTTCAAATTGGGATAAACCCTCTATTCTCTGTCACAAAAACTGCATTAAATATTCTTTGAATAATTAGCCGCTATAAAATTTAGGTATAATAGGTGCAGGGACCTCGGTGGGGCAGTGCGAACAAGCGCTGGCAGTCAAGGTCACAGTGAAATGTGGCTAAATCGGCCGTGGAATCAAATCCCGACTGAGGCGACGACCATATTTCAATTTGTTAAATTTAGGGTGCATGTTGCATGAATGAATGAATGAATATAATAGGTGTTTCACAGATATCACAGAAAAAAAATTGAGATAAGGACAATTTATGTTCCTAACTATATTTTTGTAAACAGTTCGAATTTATATATATGTATATACAGGGTGTCCTTTAAATGCCTTAAAAGCTTCAGGTAGAATTTTTCCTTTATGAATGCTTAATACAAATCTTCAAAAAAAAAGTAGGTATAGCTTAGTTTTCTTGTACGAGAGTGTTAAAGTTCATATCTTTAAAACAGAATTTCATGGAAACAATAACGAGAACTTTAATGTTGCACGTATCTGCCGATAAGTGACTGACTGCCACTTGATTATGTAAAGATTAATATTGA
>JABXWE010012153.1:0-14493 GCA_014611495.1 Limonius californicus
ATGTTATGAACATAACTTATTTTTAATTAAACATATTTTGCAAATTAAATAAGTGCCTTAAATGGCTATCGCAGGACCTTCGAACAACTGGCCAATACACTAAAAAAATAAACAATGTGAAGAGTAACTGACGTTTTACACATATTTATTTTATTTTGTATTTTTTGTTTTAAATTTGAACTACATAGTTCATTTTCAGAAATAAATTGTAGAAATAAATATTACTATAAAACCTTATTCTGCAAGTATCATGCAAGCCACTATTTAAAAAAACTTCAAATATTTACGCTTCTCTCTTTTGTGTATAGATGGGAATGAAGAAAGTTTTATTGGGCAGCCCTCTATATTCACACAGTGATTTTTTTAATATTGTTATATAAATGTATGTATTTTAATTATATTTTTTTGTGTGACGAGGATAAGTACCAAGGTATATTGTACAATTCTAAATAAATATCTTATTTTATATCTTATCTTATCTGTATTTTAATTCTTTTAAACATACCATATTTTTGAACTACTGTTTTATCGATAGCGGTAAAAATAGTTTCAGGTCGAGAAAAAGAAATTACTTAGAAAAAAAAACATTCCATAAACGTCTTGAATACATAAAAATTCTTGAAAAAAAACGTGATGATTCAATTTGGGAAAAACGGTTTTGTATCCTACGGGAGTGTTGTAAACTTTAAAAATTAACAATCGCAGGTCTATAAAACTTAGTTAAAAACTTAAAAAAATATTTCCTTTCCACTATAACTTATTTATAACAAAAATAATCATATTTATATTTTTTTAAATTTCGATTTTTATTTGAACGTAATTTTTTTAAATTTCGATGTTTATTTGAACGTAATTTTTTTAAATATGAAATCGCTGTTCTAAAGCACGTTTGGGAACCAACTTTCCATACTAACGCCAAAGAACGTACAATCTTCTATGATGCATTTACCCTCTGTATACCTTGTGGCGGCAACCCTGTTAAACCGAATGACAACAATACAACTGTTAGGTAGAATTTCTTTAATCCCTCCTTTCTTTAAGTATGCCTTGAGGCATTCTTGCAGTTTTAAATTACTATTTTCATAAAAATTTAGGTATGCAACCAACATTACAATGAATACACTGAAACCTATGCCTTTGAATCTCTTTAACCTTATATGCTCTTTGGTTCTGATTAGTTTCAGTTTAGAAAAACTTCGTTCTCCACTTGCAATTACAGACATTGTTAGTAAAATTTGCATAGCAATCCTTACATTCCATAAATCTTGTAAAGTACGCTGTTTTATTATATTTAACATGACGTGCTGAGTAATTTTATTTTTAACCTTACCAGAAAGAAAAGCTATAATACTGATTCCTCCTCTTCCACAAATCCATCCTTCTTTCCAGATGAGTGGTGATTATGGATTTCATTTATTTATGATTCTTCAAGTCTGGCAGTTGCTGTCCTTACTGCTTCTCGCCATCGTTGTCTATTATCTGTAATTCTGACGGCTTGTTCAACATTAGTCTCCACTACTAATTAAATGGTATCGATTCAGCGAGTTGGTAATCTCCCGCATCTCCGCTTTCCATCGGGTTTTCCTTGTATAACCAGTTTTTCTAAATTTTCTCCTCGTGTGATATGTCCGAAAAATTTAAGTATTCTACTGTGTAGTAGAGAAAAGTCTTTATTTTGGTTTCCACTAGGACGGAAGCGTTAGTTTTTCGTGCTGTCCACGGAATTCGAAGCATTCTCCGCCAAACCCACATTTCAGAGGCATCTAACCTTCGCCGGTCTGCTGTGCGGATGGTGCATGTTTCTGAGGCGTATTGAAATACAGGTAGGACCAGAGTATGCACGATGTTGATTTTGGTATGGCGGGTTATCTCGTTGTTTTGGATAAGGTAATCTTTAAACCATATGCTGCGCTTATATGTTCGAGTCTCTCTATGAGAATGTTAATGCATCCTGAGTCTTCGCGATCAGGACGGTATCATTGGCGTACAGCAGGTTTGTGATTTTTTGCCAACCGATAGGGATTTCACCATTCCATTCTTCTAAGACCAATCTCATTATATATTCACTGTATATATCAAATAATATAATATAATTGCAGTTGGAGGAACAGTGTTCTTCAATTCGTACAACTGATTAGTGATACTGATTAGTTCATCATAAAGTAGAGTACCGTCAATGTTAGATTTCAAATTCACCGTCAGTCTAATTTGAAGAATTCTTCTTCAGCACCCCATCTCTTGGGCACCGGCAGGATTATTTGCAGGGGGGTGCAACTATACATTATACGAGTATGATATGATTGAAACTTGTTCTGATGTTCTGAAAGGCAAACGAATTGAGGAGGCGAAACATGCAACAGTTTTTTCGGTGTTCGCTGATGAAACTGCCGATATTACTAGTACAGAGCAATTATCGATTGGAGTTCGGTATCTGCGTTGTGATCAAGATAATAAAAAGCCAATAATTTGTGCAGAATATGTGCCGCTGCAAGAGCTGAACGCGAAAGCCATTTCGGAATCTATTATTCACTTTTCAGAAGATTGCAATTTGGATTTAAACAAACTTGTTGGCCAAGCATACGACGGCTGTGCTGCAATGGCGTTTAGAAAATTATTATTATGACAAATATCCTACAGCCCTATTCTTGCACTGTGCCAATCATATATTGAATCTTGTCATCAATGTCCTGAACGATGTCAATGAAGTGAGAAATGCTGCTGGGACGACAACGGAAATCATATTTATTTTAGAGAGAGTCCGATACGACGAAATAAAATTCCAAATGTTTTGCGAGACACGCCGAACAGCAAAGTACAAGAGTATCGGAAAATTTTCTGAGAAATTTATCACTATTGTACGAGTTTTAAAAGAACTTTCGGATAATGCACCTAACTCGAAAACATACATTGTGACCCTCTGTGATTGCTGCTTATTCCACCAAACTCAAACCCGTGTGCAACCAACTACAGCAAGTAAATATGAAAATAAAGGCAATATACGATCACGTAACTAAATTGACGAACGTGCTTCAATCTCACCGCGATAATACCTCGACAGAATTCACAGTGATCTTCGAGAAAGCTCAAAATATTTGTGAAGAACTGGATGTTGAATTTAAACATCCTCGAGTGGTGGCAAGGCAGACCCACAGATGAAATTAGCCATCTGAAAATAAAAATGTAGAAGAATTCTTCAGAATATCCATCTTCAACCCATACTCTATCATTTCTTCTTTGAGAGATCGAATTTCTTCTACACACAAAAAAACATTTTCGCTTATGCAGCTCCGCCCAGAAAATATAAGAAAATTAGATAAATGTTCATTTTTAGCCATTGGAGAAGATATACAGAGCCTTTACGGAGGTATTTTACAGAATTTTATTGCCAAATCTACCACGTGGTACGAGATATGGAAGACAAGTGCCCGGGCCTCCTCAGTCTGGTCAGCTCAAAACGGCAACCTTCAGAATTGCAAAACCACCAGCTGTCTCTGTTTCTCCAATGGAGGTTCGATCGTTCCCCAAGGGTCTAGAATATCACCAGAGGACGCAAGCGGGGTCGATGCCGAGTATTGACCGACACATCTGAAAAAAAATGAACTAGAAGCAGAGCGTGACGAAAGAGCGGCAAGGGCGACTGGTGTCAGAAAGAATTTTACGAAGGCTGTGCTTAAAAAGATAAAAGGAGGAGAAGACGAAGAAAAGAAAATAAGTGACAGTTCAGGCGAAGAAGATTTCTGGGAGGCTAGCGGCGACAGTTTTGATGATGTAAATCCATATGGAACCAGCGATGAGTCGGATGTGAAGACGAAAATTTTTGCGAGACATCCAGCCCACGAGTAGGGGACTACGTATTTGTGGCTTTCGCCAGCAAAAAATCAAAAACCTATTACGTAGGAAGAGTGGTGGAAGAGGACTGATCCACCTCGGATATATTAGTTAACTTTCTGAGGAACGAAAGGGCACATTTTCATTTCCCTTCGATCAAAGACGATGCTCTTGTGCCACGTGGCTGGGTAAAAAAGTCCTTCCAGTTCCAAACGTCCGCCGTGGCCACTACACATTCAAAATTAAATTTCCAAATGTGACATATGCTAAGATTGTTATTTAAATAAAAGAGTCATTGATTCATTTATCAATTTTATTTCCCATCGGCAAAGAAATAGCAGTTAAAGTTGATAATAACATACCATAAGGAGGCATGATCTCACCGGGATCAACTCTCCCAGCTAGAGGGATCAAGTCTCCCTGAATGAGGAATATTTGATCCCTTTTGCACCATGCTTAAAATAATGTTATGTAAGGTAGGTTGAAAGTATTTAACTGATGAAGGGGTGTTAAAAGTATGTGCCAATGTTGCTTGAGTGAAATGTAGTTGGGGAAAACCAAATTTGTTGAAATCATTTTGAACTTAAAAAAAAAACTAAAAAGGCATCAAGTCTCTCGACTCTCCCCACATCCTTCTAAACTTTCACTACAGGTAAATAATGCCTTAGTTGCTTTGTAGGGTACTTTAGTGATACCTACCAGTTGCCTACTTCGTTTAGAATAATCTTTCTGCTTTCCAGCATGGTTCGTACCCAGTTACACATCACCGGATGAACCCCATACTTCCTTACAGCTTGATTTATCGTTTCGAAGTTGTTACCAAAAGCCCCCTCTTAGAAAATCTTCTAGGGCTGTTTCTTTAGCGAAATAAGCTCTTCCTGTTCTGGTGGCTAGTTCGTGCATAGCCAACTCGCATGACTTTTTTGGCTGATAGGCATACTGGTATTGGTGAAGTGGAAGGTTTACCAATGCGCTATCTCTAATAAATCGACTAGATTTTCCAGCGTTTTTAAGATAAACGACCAAATTGTCAATATAAAAAATTTTAAGTCAAAAATTACAGCTTATAAGGGCCTAAAGTTAGATTTCATTAAATGGGAATTGCATACACACACCAAAAACTGAAAACCACCGCTACTTTTAAAATTTTCCCTCAGAAACCTGAACAATGCGAAAATGAAAGTTAGTGACATCTATTGCGACACATCTAACTAAAAATAAAAGATCACTGCAACTGAGATTTATATCGCCCCAGAAATTTGTTCCCACCTAACCTAATCAAATTTGTTGGTAAATAAATGAGACGTTATTGAAAAATAAGAATATAATATTTCATCAATGGAGCTAGAAGATATTGACGATTTACCGCAAGAATTTAAAGGAGGAACTTTAGAACTCAACGCAGAAGACGCAAAAATAGTAAATGGGGAATCATTAAATTCTAAAACGAAATTACTGAATGACAAAGAAACTAATGATAACATTCAGAACTGCAACAATAATAATAAAAATCGATGGGAAACTACTCTTATATCTCCGTTTGCAGCAATCCCTCAGCGCAGTAAGTAAATATCAATATTTATTGCCTACCTACATCAATAGATTAATTAATATTACCCGATATCAGTTACACCAAGCATGTCTTATCATACAGGGCTCATTTTATGCCCTTCTTTACTTAAATTTGGTATATTGAAATATACTTATTTATTGTAATAATAATGATTAATGTATCTTATAGTTACAGAAAGCATATGGAGCAAGAAGTCTCCGACTGAAAGCAGCAATTCGACCTCGTTGAAGCCTACAGCAGCTGTTCTCATTGAAGGGAATGCCAATGACTTTTTTACTTTCCGCCAGGGAATTGTAGAACAGGCTACTAAAGAATGTATAGAACAGTTTCTAGATGTTGAAGCAGATGGTCCACTGTGGGCGGCTTATTTACTTACAGAGTGAGAAATTTAAAATTGTAGAAATATCGAAACACCTTCTATAACTGTTTCCTTTTTTAAATACAGGATTAGTTTATGGGATGCAGATAAGGAGCGTCTCATCCTGATTACTCCAAAAACACTTGTAACTGTTAAATATGATTTTATTGCAATGCGTAGGTTAGAATATAAAAAACTACCCCTAGAGTGTATTGATACGATTGTAATCGGAAATTTGGTTTATCCCACTGCATCGATTGTACCGTAAGTAGCATTCTTTAACTGGAATACTTTGCTTTACTTACAAAATTGATTCAGGCACATCAATGGCTTCGCTGATGGGTTGTCCAGTGTTGTACAAAACTGTTTGTTTGATGCTTGGTCTAAAAAGAGAACTAACAATGATTTACCCAACTATTTTCATCCTAGGTATATGTCTGTTTGTGTATGTTCTTGTGTGTTTTTGTGTGCTTACTTTACTGGTTGATTTTTTTCTTTAAACGCTAAAGCATTTTACTTTAAATGTGTATGTATTGTGTCTGTAAAACCAAACGATTTTTCCTTTAAAGCATTTATCCGTAAGAACTAATCCTTTTTTCTAATATATGCTTTTTTCTTTAAAGCCAAATACATGTTTCCTTAAAAGCAAATCTATTTATCAGTAAAAATTCCAATTATTACTAACATCTTCTAACTGCAGAAATTATTGGTAAACCTTATTTGCATGTTTTATTTGAATGTTCTGTTTAATTATTTTATTTTTCGCTGGAAGTATCTTCATAAGCTTAAGTTTATTATTGCTTAATAAATAAAAACTCTTCTCTGTGTCTTAATAATAATCTTTGTATTTTGATTTACTGTACCTATCTACTCTTCTATTGGTGAATTAGAAATGTTTATACTTACATAGAAACCGAAACATGCGTGGTATCCGATTAATGTGGAACAATGGCAAACCTCTCAATTTTGGAAGTAAATGGAATCCATTAAGCAGTGATGTTCCATTTAGCACATTCACGGCTCACCCCTTATTCTTTCACAAAGGTAAATTTAATTAAAATATGAGGTTGTTATAAATAACTGTAGTTTTGTTTCTAGACTACCAGTTTGAAGAACAAAGGAAAATATACGACGTTGAGGAATTTATAGAAAATATCTGCTCAGCCCGAACTGATCTCAAACTAAACAGCAACGAAAGTTGTTGCATGATCCATCATAAGGATATACTTTTAGAGAGTTATGTTGGAATTGGCTCACTGATTCATAACAGAAATGCTCTGGGCTTTTTTAAGGTCCGGGGCCGTTTCAGTTTCTAGAGGTTTTAACTTCTTGTGATATTTTTACTAGATGAAATCTATAATGCAATTTTAATGTTCGGGTGGCTTTACTGTAGTATCTATATAAAATTTTTAAATGTAACCGAACAGTATTATTTTACTGGCGGGTTTGGACTTGTAAAGTCAATTATATATGGAGTTAATGGCTATTATGCAATAATTTAGGCATGTCTATTTGGGTGTAATTGTATTGCTAAAGTTTACGTAATCTCATTAAAATATTAGACTATGTGATTTTTCTTGAACTCTTGATAACATCCTAACCTGGTTTCACACTTGCCATGCAGTATGGAGAAAATACAATGTTGACAAATTTAGTTGGAAGCTTTGTTTCAATTAATACTTTTCACACAATTTAAAGAGAAATTTGCCTGTCAGGCTGCCAGGTAGCATTTGATATTGAAGATGATTTTTAACAGCAGCCCTCAAACATTTTAAATTTATTTATAACTATTAAGGATAGTGGCAACAGTGTCAAGAGTTGTCCCATTTCAAAAGGAAAACCCTATCTTCTCACGGCTGCATGATAAGCGTGAAACCAACTATAGAAAACATTTTGAATATATAAAGGCAAGTTTGTGAGGTTTTACAACAGAAGTTAAACATGTGCAAGTAGTATTTCTTCTATATTGGATCAAACAGTTATGACGAAAGTCAAAAAACACACTATTGGGAAACATTGCACCAACCACAGTCTGTAACAATAAAAGCTGGTAAAAAGTTATGTTTTAATATAGTTTTGTTGTTAAGTTAGAAAATTTAAAGGCTATGGAATTTCTTTTAAAGAGCAGTTAATTTATATATGGAAATAATGGGTATTATATAATAATTATATTTATTGTACAGTGAGAGCTCCCATAAGCAGACACTCGTGGTCCTCACTATTTTGCCTAGTGTCCGGGAAGAAACTTTAGGCCTGTATGACATGACACAGAATTTTGTTCAAAGCGTTTTTACAAAATTCTGTGCCGTGTCATACTGCAAAATTTTGGACAAAATTCTGTAGCTCGTGCTCTAAAGTCTACAGAATTTCATTCAGAAACAACGTCAAATCGATGCGCAAACAAGCACTTTCTAGTGTTCATCAATGGTCAGAGAGGGCAAAGATATAAATGTTTTACCACGTGTACCACCTAAAATCTCTTAACGCTAGACATTCTACATAAACTTAATATAGCTTATAAACAAAAAAAACCTTCCCAAAATCGCACAAATAATACAAGCTACGAAAAAATAAACAATATTCGCGATTCGCGGTTAGGTAAACAATTATTATTAAACCTTGATAGATTTCTCCCTTATCTACAGTAACATGATTATTTTGACTGTTTTCTCACAGGTGTCAATTTGCAAATGCTCACAGACAATTTTGTACAAAGTTCTGTACCATGTACTACATGTTTTACCGAATTTTATACAAAATTCTGTGCCATGTCATACAGGCCTTACAGGGAACAGAAATTTATACAAAATTCTGTCTGTGAGCATGCGCAAATAGGTGCAAATTACAGTGACATCTGTGAAAAAACTGTCAAAATAATCATATAACTGTCGATAAGATAGAAATCTATCAAGGTTTAATAATAATTGTTTACTTTTGTTTACATAACCTCAAATGTTCTTTATCTTTTCGTGGTTTGTATTATTTGATTGATTTCGGGAAGGTTTTATTTTGTTTATAAGCTATGTTAAGTTTATGTAGAATGTCTAACGTTAAGAGATTTTAGGTGGTACACGTGGTAAAACATTTACGTCTTTGCCCTCTGTGATCATTGATGAACACTAGAAAATGCTCGTTTGCGCATCGATTTCACGTTGTTTCTGAACAAAATTCTGTACACTTTAGAGCATCAACTACAGAATTTTGTCCAAAATTTTGCTGTATGACACGGCCCAGAATTTTGTAAAAACACTTTGAACAAAATTGTATACAAAGTTCTGGACCGTGTCATACGTACAGACCTTAAATACAACAATTTTAACTTCAATTTGTTTATTTTTGTATATATGGAGTGTGTATGTAGGTATATGTGGTGTATTCAATCATTGAATCAAAAATGCCCATAACAAAATGAATTAAATAGGTAGGTAAAGTAATCAAATAAAAACTAATCAGTAGCAAATTCAACAAAATTTAAAATGTTCGATTGTCATGATCTTACACTTTTTTTGTTGCATGAAACAGTGTTGAAAATGGCTCTCCAGATTTTTATATGTTGAAATGCCGTGAAGATATCTCTTGCCAATTGTTTCAAACTACCAACAAGTTTTAAAGTTTCATCATAAGAGTTTATCAAACAAGAATCTTTGATGATAGTCTAGATTTTGTCTTCTGATTAACTTTTGTTATCTACCTCGCTGTTATTTTCAATTCCAACGTTTACTCTTCAAACATCAATGCTTTCATCTTCTGTTTGAATATTTCTGTTCATGGTTATAAACTCTTTCAGATTTAGGTCATCTATTGGTTCTAGCTCTTTGGCACTTTAACAAATCAGAGAGTGCTGACAATGATAGATCAGGATCAAATTCAATTGAAGTGCAGTCACTTTTCTTGAATCCAGCTTTACTAAAACAATTCCGTATGGTTGTTGCAGTTACTTTATTCCATGATGCTTTTATGAAGTATAATGCCTCCAACACATGAATTGTTTTTGAAAGCTTCAATGCAGTTGTAACGCCTCCAATGTTTGATAAAACATATTTCAAAATTAGACCTTAAAAGTTTTAAGTTCTTTATGATTCCCAAGTCCAAGGGCTGACATACTGAAGTTGTATTGGACGGTAAAAAATTTATTTTTACTTTTTTAAGGTTCAATACGCGGGGATGGCATTCCAGCATTGTCTAACAATAAAACAATTTTCCTGTTTTGAATGCCCATTTTTCTATCTAATTGTGATAACCATTCAGCTCTAATTTCTCGTGTCATCCAGACGTTTTGTTTTATTTGTAAGTTGCTGTAAGTTACTGATTGAAACATTTTTTAATGCTCGAGGACACGCCACTTTTACGATCACTAACGATTTTACTTTATTTCTTGCCATATTCACAATAAAAAATAATAAATTTCTCTGTGAATGATTCGCACTAACCGCTTCACATGATATGCATTAAACTAATTTTGTGCCTTTTTACGCCAATTTTGGAACCATCCATCAAATGCACTCAGACTATTATAACCCAAATATTTCGCTATTTCCTTAGCCTTGCCTTTACTAACTGTCCTGACATAGGAATTCTGTTGACTTCTAATTCTCGCAACCACTCGAAAACATTTTGGATATATTGAAATCTTCAGTTTTCAAAGTCTTCTTTGCACTGATTTCAGATTGCCATTCTCCAGCTTGTGGTTTTCCTATATTGAACCTGTAATTACATTTAATGTTAATTATAACTTACTAACTTTTTTCTAGAGCGCTAACGTTTTTCCCAAAACATTTACTACTTTCATTTTTTCTTCTAAAGTATGTGCATAATGTAAACATTGATTTGTTTACAATGACCATAGTAAAACTGGAAATAACTATACAACCATACCGGCGCCGGTAGCTCGGATAGGTTGGCCGTATGCCTTTCACGCAGCTGTCCCGGGTTCGAATCCGGACGCCGAGGTCGGTGGTTTTTTTTCTGAGCGATAAAAAACGCTAAAACGACCCTTGTTCTCGGATAGCAAGTAAAATCGTAGGCCCCGTGTCCAAGTGTTGTTGGGCACGTCAAAAGAATCCTCAAACAGGCTAAATTTCCAGGTGTGGTAGGATCGCTCCCTGGCGTCGGTGGTTAGCCATAGTAGCAGAAATAGGCCGACGTTAAATAAAAAATAAAATAAAACAAACAACTATACAACCAAAATAAAGTGCGCATATAAATCGGGGAACCACGTGATATGTAAATGCTTTGTGTCCATTAGTCCGATTATTAGAACTAGAACTAGTTTGGCATAAAGGAGATTTTTGATTTAGTATGTGTGGAATTACAGTGTCCGCGTCCGTTTATGAAAGTGGCTGCTTATAAGAAGATATAATTACTGTAGAAAGAAGGATTGGGGTGGCTCAGTGGTAAGAGAGCCAAGCTTTGGATATAATATATGTAGTTGAAAAGTTAGAATATGATATTTTTGGTGGTAATTTTTGACCGGCTCATATATATATTACGGTATTTTTTTTTAATAGACCACGCGGTTCATGTAAGAGTCGTAAATAGAACGTTTAATTTTAACTGCTAAATATTTATTGAGCATTTATTTCATAGAATACAAAATCCAATACATGTAAACATAAGTTATGTATTCGGATATACATGTTTGGTAACACAAAAAGTTTTAGGCGCAATTTCCATAGTAGTTTCTAAACCATGGATCAACGCCAAGTCCAATCGAATTGCCTTCTTTGTCTATACAAATGTCACATAGGTACATAAAATGTCTGTGTTCTCGTTTTCTTTGAAGAACAAATTCTACATCTTACTCGTTTTCCAATTTTTTTTGGATAATGGTTTCTACGTTCTGCCCTGTTCTGGGGTATAATTTCATTCTCTGCTTTCAACATTTCCGAGATCACCATATCTCGAAATTTTAAATAACTTTTTTTTTGTTGAATCTTATTATATAATATGGAAGTGCTATTCTATAAACAACAACAACGAATAGTCTTTCTGGGTGTTGTATAATAAGAAACCATTTGATCGCATCTATCAACTCCTAACATGAACTTGTTATAATCAATTATTGCAACCAGCTTCTCCATTTCTGCCGCTCTTTTATTAACATACTTGCCAAAATCCGTGAATGTGAAGTAGATGTCATAATAACGTCTCTTTTGTCCTTCCATTTTGTAACTAACATTTTTCCCTTTCATCTAAAAATGGCCTCTCCCTTCTTCAGTTTAGCGTTGACTACAACCAAAATACAGGAAACTTCGCCAAAAATCTCGTGACACTGACTGCAGCGCTCCGTGCGGCTTGGTGGGCCACTAAGATTTGTTTTGTTTGTTTGTTTTATTTTATTTAACGTCGGCCTATTTCTGCTACTATGGCTAACCACCGACGCCAGGGAGCGATCCTACCACATCTGGAAATTTAGCCTGTTTGAGGGTTCTTTTGACGTGCCCAACAACACTTGGACTACGATTTTACTTGCTATCCGAGAACAAGGGCCGTTTTATCGTTTTTTTTATCGCGCATAACGAGTAATTCGCATAACGAGCAAAATAAATTGTAAAAAAATAACTCGCTTAACGAGCGACGTTTCGCATAACGAGTGACGTGATAGGGGAATCCCCGAATTGTGCGTTTTTTTTTATCGTATTTTACATTAATTTATATGGTAAAAATTGTTTCGCTTAACGAGTGTTTCGCATTACGAGTAAGACTCCGGAACGAATTATGCTCGTTATGCGAGGTTCCACTGTATTTGCTACAACTTTTGGGTTTCCTTTGCGACTTTTTCTCATAGTACCCGCAACGTTTGTTTCATTCTCATGAAGAAATTCGGCTAGCTTTACACTATTATAATAGTTATCTAAATGTAGCGTGTGACCTTTGCCAAGATATCTTCCTGCTAGTGATGTTATAACTGAGTGGGTATGCCCGACTGGTGACGGTTCCTTTTCCTGAGTAAATTAAAATCTCGAGTACAAATCATACAAAGCTCATAAAGCTTGATCCTATACTTGGCACTTTTGTTAGGTATATACTGGCGAAATATTAAACGCCCACGCCATAGTAGCAAAGCCTCATCCAAAGACAAATTTTTTCCGGGATAAAACATGTTATATCGATTATTTTGCAAGATATGCTGGAGAACTTGATCAATTTTATGTAAACAGGAAGTTGTGTCATCATCCGTTTTGTAAAAACCAAAACATCGCAAAATAGTTACAAACTGGTTTTTTGGCATGGTTTTGCCAAAAATTGCCAAAATAATAAGCTAGACAGAGACCATCCGGTTACCATATGAGTCGATGCCTTATATAGACGCTATGCGAAGATGAAAATGCTATCATGAACCATGTGTTTTTAAACTTACATTTATTTCAGTAGTGTAGTAGGACTCATATACGAGCTGGCGGTCCATTTTGCAAATTAGCATGGCTCTTATGTGAGCTGCTTGGTAGCGAATGTGTTAAGAGAGATGTTCGTTTATTAGAGCTATCTCTAAGGCCGTGTTCCCACCAAAAGCAACTGGCAACGGCAACGCAACTGCAATGCGACCGCAACTTCAGTTGAGTTGCTCTTGTGTTCTTACTGAAATCAACTGTTTTGAAATTTCTTGTTTCGGTAGTCCTGAACAAAACGTCGTGCTCGTCACATGAAAATATATTTATTATACAGGGTGTATCATAAATATTGCGAAAAAATTCAGGGTGAGATTCCTTGCATAAAAATAAGAATAAAAGTTCATATAAACATGTTTACAACATCAGGTTTCCGTGAATGTATGGATCGGAATTGTCGGAGACCACTTGATAGGTCCATTCTTTTTACCAGCGAGGTTAACTGGAGCAATTTATCGCCATTTTCTTGAAGAGGAGCTGCCGATGCTATTGGAAGACGTCCTACTGCCATTAAGATTACAAATGTATTTCATACACGATGGAGCTCCGCCTCATTTCAGTTTAGTTGCTCGAGAATATTTGAACACTGTGTACCCAAACCGTTGGATAGGTCGAGGAGGCATACAACCCTGGCCTGCGCGATCTCCGGACTTAAATCCATTGGATTTTTTCCTCTGGGGTCACCTTAAACATTTGGTTTATACGAACCCGATTGAAACGCTCGAGGAATTAAGAAATCGTATAATAGCAGCTTGTCAAACAATTCGTCACACACCCGGAATTTTTGAACGTGTTCGCCAATCAATGCGTCGCAGATTAGAAGCCTGTACTGATGTTGGGGGTAGTCATTTTCAACAACTGTTATAACTTTTTGTTGTTATTGCTATTGTTGTTTACATGGCATTATTGTCCTATTGTTAATTGCATAATATTCAACGCCCTGTATCTCGGAAACGAGGCATTTTTGGAAACATGTTTATATGAACTTTTATTCTTATTTTTATGCAAGGAATCTCACCCTGAATTTTTTCGCAATATTAATGATACACCCTGCATATACAACTATAAATCAGCCGTCTAAAAAGCGTTACAAAGAAGTAAGTGCGGCAAAACAAACAGAAAATATTTTTCTTTGTCCGATGATGTTAATCGCAGTAAAAGTACTACAGTTTTACCAACCGGACTGAATTCGTATCTCTTGAAATAAAATAGTTAGCTATTATCGACATTTCTCTTAATAAAAGTAGAGTGTGTATGAGAAATATTTTGCGGGGTTATATATATACAGGGTGTTTCGAAATTCGCGCCCACGGACTGTGGGATGGTGTTATGCGACAAAAACTAAA
>JABXWE010012155.1:0-24001 GCA_014611495.1 Limonius californicus
ATCAATAGAAAAGAAGTTCGTCCAGTCTATCCCGGATTTTGACAACAAAGTCATAGACGTCTTTTCCAGCATGAAAAATAGGAGAATGGATTTTATGTACAAAAAATAGGTAAGTTTTTTCTTGTGCCTACCCTCTTTCTTAACTCACGAGCCGCCACTGTTTCAACTGGATTTTCAATTTCTAGTCCTGAATCTGGATCTTCATCATACAAATTTTCATCTAGGTTCAAAAAATTATTGAGGTTTTCATTCCAACCAATTCTTATTTTTGAGAATATCTGCAAGTACGTTAAGTGGTAAGTCATCTTCTGGATCAGATGTAACAGCCTCAGTTAACTGGTATTCACTTTGCATATTTTCATGCTTAAATCCTGCTTTACGGCAGCAATTTTTAACTGTTTCCTTGGTTACTTGGTCCTAAGCGGTTTTTGTGAAGTAAACTGCATCCAGTGACGTAATTTTCTTAATTAACTCAAAAGCTGTACCAGCAGTTTCAATGTTTACTAGCAGGTGTTTTAGTATTAGACTTCGGTAATAAGTTTTGAAATTTTTTATAATCCCCTGGTCTAGTGCTGTTATGTGATTTTCAAATTTGCCGCTACACTTGAATTAATTTCTTAATTTGTTTGCCGCTTCGCTAGGAATGAATATCGTTATTTTAATTGAATTCTTATTTTGGGTTACTATTTTCGCTATTTTGTTTTGTCTTGAAAATTGAGTTATGGAAGGCCGGTTCCCTTAAACCTTGAAAGTTTCCTTTGTGGACTGATTTTCTGCCGACTAAATTCCCGGAAGTGTTGATCTCGGCAGTTGCACGTGGTAATTCCTTCCAGAACTTCTTGCGTAAGATTTCAAAACGTGGTGCAATATCGTTTGGGAGAAGTGCAGGTCCCCATTGCATTTTGAGGAAGTCCATTTTCGACCTTTGTGGGCTCCGGTTGTCCGTAAGCTCCATCAATCGGCAATCGTAATTACGTAAAGTGCTGCAGGGGCGGCTCGGGTTTTTTTTTTGTACGGGGTATCTGTTATGTGTGTTCCGTTTCGCTGTTGTACCAAGGGGTATTTAACAGACCGTCGGCAGCTGCCGGATTAAATAGGAATAACTTGATTCAACCCCAGTAAAAGGCAATTCTTTAGAGAGTTGACCAATCGCCTTTCGGCGGATCATCTTCGAAGCCCAACGCCCGTGGTTCTGCAGCCATTTCTTCATACCATCGAAATAGCCGTATATTGTGCCGTCTCCTACGAACTTCAAGGTAAAGAATCAGTTTTTTTGTTGTGCAGTGTAAAATAAACCCTTTTTTTTGCTCGCGTCAACTTGCAGAATTTCGCGATATTGAACTCTTTGTAGACAACCCAAAGGCGATCTTCAATCGCTATTCATTTATTATTTGTCAAAGGTATTAAGATAGCATTTTTCCTGTAAACTACGCCATTGACCACACAGATACATCATAGTAGAAATATTGTGAGTCAACGGCGGCGTCTCCTACGAACGTTCAAGGATTTTAATTTTAATTGTAATTCAAACTTCGGTGTTATAACTCTTGTCATTTTTTTTTTTTGTTGTACCATCGTTACTAAGAGTTTCATTATATGTGTTTTAAAATTTACTGCCTCTTTTATTTATGTGTACTCTGTATGTGTTTATGTAAAAATTTTGCAAGCTTCAAATATATATAGGAGGAGGCACAAAATAAAGGTAGGTTCCATTCACGTGAGTTGTTGGCTTCTCGGCCTTCCACGAGGACCTACACAATCAGCTGGATTTGGAAGGTGGCGCCCACTTATTTTGACTCGCCCTGTACACAACTAAAGATTTTGTCCCATAAGCAATTTTCACGAATTCCTCCTACTCCTCTGAGCTAAGCTGTAGGCCCTTTTCCATCAAGTTTAGTTACGAATCGTCGAAAAAGTTCGATTGGCCGGTAACAAATTGGCGCCGTAACGTGGGTCTTTTTTTGCGACCGTAACAGTGGTTGACAAGCTGAGGTACAATTAGGGGGCAGAAACAAGATTTTTAAATTTTTTAATCTGACGTCTTTTGGATGATATCCCGCATTGTCTAAAAATAACAAAATGTTTCTTTTTTCTTTTGCCATTTTCCAATCTAGGTCTTGCAACCACTCTGTCATAATTTGTCCTGTCATCCAAGCTTTCTTACTGTATTTCCAAGTTACAGGCGGGTTATTTATGTTAATATTTTTAAAAGCTCTGGGATTAGCTGCCTTATCAATGACTAAACATTTTTCTTTTTCTCCCGCCATATTTGCACAATGCAAAATTGTAAACCTCTCTTTGGGATACTTACCCCCAACACATTTTTCTTTTTTAATGTTAGCGTTTTGTTGGGTAGAACCCTAAAATACAGGTCTGTCTCATCGGCATTATAGATGTCTCTCGGTGAATATCCCTTAATTAAAGAGGGTCATTTTTCCAGTGGCGGCTCGTGAGTTAAGAAAGAGGGTGGGCACAAGAAAAAGCTTACCTATTTTTTGTACATAAAATCCATTCTCCTATTTTTCATGCTGGAAAAGACGTCTAAGACTTTGTTGTCAAAATCCGGGATAGACTGGACGAACTTCTTTTCTATTGATAGGACCGCCAATGCGTTCAGTCGATCTTTTTGCACACAATTAACTTTCATCATTGAAAAAACGTCACTTTCGTCTTTGAATTCAAACGCGCGAAAACAGCGCTCCAATGTGCAAATTCAAACGTTGACTGCAAACGGGAACAATGTGCTCGGTGCCCCATTCGCCTGGTATATCGCGTATAGCGAAGATAACCGATAGGCAACCGAATCATCCTCTAAATAGGTCCAAATCAGAGCGTTCCCCGGAACATAGTTTTGAGCGTGTTAGCCGCGCCTTTGGTGCGGAAGGAAACTTTGATACCATCGTTAAAATAATGCACTGAATTACATGCGAATTTCTTTCTGTGTTTATCTTGGTGGTTGGGTGGGCACGTGCCCTTGTGCCCTTTAGTACAAGCCGCCACTGCATTTTTCCAAGAACGACGAAACATCTTCAGCAATAACCGAAGCTCCTTCTCCCGAAATCGCTTTAAAACTGATGTTGTGGCGGATTCTAAATTTATTGAGCCAACCAGAAGAAGCACTGAATGTAGAATGTCCCAGAGACTCGGCTATTTCTTTTGCTTTGCATCGTATTAGAGGACCTGAAAAAAAACATTAAAAATAAATTCTTTTGCATTTTTGTCACGACAAGCTTACTGATAATAATCTCACCCCTTTTATCTATTTTAGAATTGATATTAAAAGAACATCAACGCACTACATATTGTACCAGAAAACATTATCTAAAAAAAATTCATGTGCATACCTGTCAAAGGAATCCCCTTATGGCGAGCTGCTATAAACCAGTTATAACACAACTTGTCAATTTTGGTTTCATCGCCCGTAAAAAGCTTCCTTTTTCATCCAAATTGCTGTTCGACATCCACGTCTTGTTTAGAAGGATTTCTTTATGTTTAATTTACATCAGCAGCTTGTGTTTTTCCGATATTAAAACGCTTGGATAAGTTCCTTACACTTAACTTTTCCTTATTCTGAACTTCAAAATCTTAATTTTTGTTTAAGTGTCGGAATCTTTCTATTTGGAGCCATTTCTACAATGAATGTGTCGCCCACTGTGTCTTTTCCGCATAGACGTCAGACTAATATTGAATCCCCGCGTGTAAGTACATACCGAAAGAATGAGAACGGTAAATCCCCGGTTTACTCGGGGAACTCCCTCAGTGACGGCAAGCAGCGAAGTTGACGCGCGGCGCGATTGAAAAATGCAACAACCACACTCGCGACAAGTAAATGAGACAAGGCGTTTAATTTTTATTTTGTTTTTTTGTCCGTTTAAGAGAATGTCCGTCCAAGAGGGAGTTAACACAATGCAAATTATATGAGACTCGGTCGGGACCATGAGAAACTGTCCGTCCAAGGAAGATGTACCGTGTAAGAAGCTTGTCCGCGAAGAGGAATTTCACTGGATATGTTTTTAATTATATATGATTTCTATTTGAAGAACAATAAAATATTCTAGAATAAAGATGAATGTCCAAAAATTGACAATGTTAGTGTATATTGTTTTAAAAACAGCATTCTGGGGAGTTTCAGTTCAATATAAACAAGTTAAAAAGCATGAGTGCAACTGATTAAAATGTATTTATAATATTCTCTACAGGGAAAAACAGATTAATATCTCCACATTGTTTGGAATAATGATGAGCATGGTCCAATTACCACCTGTTTGTTATTAGGTAAAAGTATGGGCCAGTAATTCTAGTGAATTGCATGAGCTTATGAATAGGCTGTGAACATTGGTTTGGATATGTATCTCATAGTAATTTTGTAACAGAAGGTATTCTCCAAAATACAGCGAGTGTTTTAAAAGTTTTGTATTGTTTATTCACTTCATGTACAATTTGTATACTCAGAAACATGTTAATGAGTTTGGCTTTACTCCCTCCCTCTCCTTTCTATTGTTTCTCGATGTCATTAATTTAAAATAGCTGCAGGACCTGTTAAAAAAATCATAGCATACTTACTTTATAACTGCAGTAGCACTGGAGATATGTTATGAGCTTTTAAAATAATTTTTTTTGTAAAACTTGCAGTTGTCGTAACTTCCCTTTGCCCTTAAGTTTTTGAGGCTTTACCACTTTACTTATCTTTTTTTTCTGACATATTTAATAAAAGTTGGTTAATATGGACACTTTGGTCATAAGAAAGTATAATATAAGCTAGACATTTACAAAATACAAATCATATAGCAATTAGGACCTAATCATTAATGTTACAAAAATAACAAACACAGAGCAACTTATAAATTTTATTGACATTTTAATGTAGCTTTGTTTACATAACAGAAATTGCAGAAGCTTAATTTTAAAAACAAGTTGTTCAGGTGTCCCGGTTATTAAAAGTTTTAATACTTTACTGTTCAGTGTCATATAAATCACCATCATTAACATTTATGACTGCGAGAAAATAGAATTTAGAACTATATCTCTTTCCCCTTAAAAATTTATAACTACCATTACATCTACATTTTCTGCTATTTCACAAACGAAATTAGTAATTTAGTTTCTTATATTATCTCTTCTTAGCCCTCTGCCGCCCACTCCTGATCTAATCCTCTTCCATTCTTTTCCATGTCCTTCTGTTTTGTGCCTTTTGCATCAAGTTTCTACCCGCTATTTTTCCAACGTCGTCTATCCATCATGTGGGTGGTCTTATAAGATTCATGATATTTGTACACCTTACAGGTTTAATTTCAAGAAACACACAGATGACACTTGTTGAGTTGATTCTGATTTTATATCTAATTTTTCAAATAAATTATCTATCAGGCTTTCTTGTAGAGCTCCCTCTAGATATGTCCAAAAATCAGTACTGCCATTGACTTGCGACTAAACACCCGTCTGTCTGTCATGAAAAATCCTTTATTGTCAATATTACAATTTACTTTCGGCTTAGACCGCGTCGTCATTTGGGAACTACACCCAGCATTATCAGGTAAGGCCACGACCTGTAGCTTGTCTGCCTTTACAAGCATTTACTCTAGCAGTTTGAGCAATATTTGTTCGTAGGCCCTGCCTGCCTAAACAGGGCCGTGTGCTTATATTAATCAAACCTTGGGGCGGACAAGGATTTGATCTTGATGTATGTATTTTGTTTGCCAGGACAATAATACTTAAGCTGCTTATGCCTGTTAGTTGTTTGTGAACCCATACAAACTAACGTTTCGCAAGACATTGCAGCTTGCATCTTCAGAGTGAATAGAACATTGAACTCAAATCCGGGAAGCGGAGGTATTTAAACCTTTTTGACCTAGTCGGGCAGAACGACGGAGTTCTGGTTGGCTGTCACCGTTGGGCAAGGACGGATCTGGTGGAGCGTGATCGTGTGATCGATGATGCGTAGGAGTCCTTAGAGGATAAACTACTGGAGTCCAAGCTATACTGAGTCTAAAACCATCCTCCCTGTGTATGTTGTTAGGTTGTTTCTCAATTTCAATTGCTTCACGTATGATACAATGTACAATGTCATTACCTTGATAAGTTGTAGAGCACTAAAAATTAGGAAGGTACTGAAAGCCCCAACGTTTAAAATTTTTGTAGTTGTACAAACAATTAGCAGACTCCGCGTCAGTAGTTAAGCGTTAGGCAGGCGATCAGGAACAAACGGAAGCGAAGACAAAGTTCTGTTTGCTTCCTCCAAGACAATGCTTGCCCTCACACTGTTTCAAGAACAATTGAAACCATAAATAATCTTCAGTGTGACCTACTACGCATGTAGGATACAGTCCTGAACTTGCTCCCAGCGATTTTTATTTGTTTTGCCCACCAAGAAAATTCTTATTAGGGAGAAAATTCATCTGTTCAAGAGCAGATACGCATGCAACCCAAAGACTTCTTTCCGGAAGGTATTAGAAAGCTTCCAGATCGGTGGCGCAAGCGAAACGCTAAGCAGGGCGACTACAGCGAAAAGTAGTATAGTTTTCATGCAATATCGTAATACTCTTTTTCATAAATAAATTCCTGTTTAAATTTAATTTAAACACTTCTGATATATTAAGCGATAATATACGCCCTTAAAATAAATTACACTCTTTTTCAAATTACTGTATATACACTGACCGGCATAAAAAACCGCCACCCAACATTTTTCGATTTTTGATACTATTTTTACAAAAAAAAAACAGGAAGTAAGCGAATGGTTAATATTCAGAAATGTTTATTAAGTAATTTTTACAAATATTTAACTTGTTAAATAAAATAAAAGTTGAGAAACGACGAAAACGTAAAAAACAAAAAAAAAATGTAAAAAGACAACTAACGTAAATTTTCTGGTCTCAATAGTTTACACTAAAGTTATTGCTTCTAATACCGTGTGTTTCCACCCTCGAGCACGAATAACTTCATTTAGTCGACGAGGCATGCTGTTTATCAATCCTCGTATATCCTCTTCGGGAATTTGATCCCACTCTTCTAGCAGAGCAACTCGAAGCTCGTTTAGGTTGTTTGGTGCTACTAAACGAACTCTGATTGCTCTCCCCAGCTTATCCCATAAGTGTCCTATGGGATTTAAATCTGGACTATGTGTAGGCCAAACCAAACGATTTATTTGAACTTCCTCCAAATACCCGCTTACACATCTGGCGACGTGCGGTCGAGTATTAAGAGAAAGTTTTCACCAATAAAAGGGGCAAACGGGACCACACGTTGTTCTAAAATTTCGTTGATGTACCGGGCAGCCGTTAGAGAGCCCCTATCTACAACGACAAGTTCTGTACGGGCTTCAGAAGAAATGCCTCCCCATACCATAATCGAACCTCCATTAAAACTTATCCTTGGAGTAAAAATGCAAGGTGCGTATCGTTCGCCGGGCCTCCTCCACACTCTTTCACGTCCATCAGAACCTCTTAAACAAAATCTCGACTCGTCCTTAAAGAGAACCTGACCGCACTGTTCTTCAGTCTAGTTTAGGTGTTGTCAAGCAAAAATCAGGCGCGCTGTGCGATGTTGCGGGAGCAATTCTGGGCAGTGCAGTGGTCTACCAGCAGATAATCCGGCTTCGGCAAATCTTCTCCTAATCGTTTTTTCGCTGTCATTAACATCCCGCACTCGTTGAAGATCTTGTCGGACTTCAACAGCGGTACTATGCCTATTTCTTAAAATCAACGTGACCATATACCGGTCATCACGCACCGAAGTGGATCTTCTTCGCCCCGAACCAGGTCTCCTGGTGAAGGTGCGAGTTTCTTGATAACGTCTTAAAGCATTACGGAGAGTAGAACGGGCTACTCCGAGAACTCTAGCAACATAGGACATGGAACGACCATCCTCTATTAAAGCTACTGCTTTAGTAACATTTGTAGCATTAAAAACCATCGTGTGTGACAAAGAACAGTTTAACCACCTTCAACTGATCAACATTTACAAAAATATAATATGCAGCTGCTAAACAATTGAACGGGAGGCATTGTTTGTAAGTTAAACAATCGCACAAATTACTAACAAAGCTTATTTGTGATAGTTTAACGATATAAAAGATAGGTATTACCTTATTTTTAATAGCGTTTTGCATTTTTACATTCACACATTGGTTGTAAATGCCTAAACATATTAAAACGTAACATTAAATATCGAAATATTGCAAATCTGTAGGGTGGCGGTTTTTTCTGCCGGTCAGTGTATAAATAATTTCTATGAATAATATTCTTTTATTTAGAAAAACAAAGATTCTTATATTTAGGATATCGGAGGTAATAGAACCGTCTAAACTTTTTCATAGTTCATTATTATCGCAGCTTTGTGAATTGTTTTCCAATTAACATAAATAAAAAAAATCACATAGAGTGATACACTGATAAAAGTGGATAATCTTTGGAAGAACTATTTGTTTATAAAAATGCATTTTGTTACGCTTTTAATTTTAGCTATTTGAATATTCTTCTCTTCTTCTGTCACCTGTTTAACGTCCAGTGCTGGAAATAAACCTCCCCTAAAATATATTGAAAATGCAACACCCAGGAAACGTCAATACATTGTTATAATTTTCACCTACAACTGTTTGATTTTATTATTAAAATAGCCTTGACAACGGTTGGGAAGGAGACGTTTAATGCACTTGTGCTTTCGAGGTTTCCAAAAAACACATGTGTTTCTTGTTTACAGAAATGTCAAATTGAATTACAGAAATGTCAAATTGACTTTGATAAAGGAATACCTAAGTAACATAGAATTGAAATATTTTTATTGTTTATGAATGTGTATTACACAATTAGTACAGTTAATAATATTAATACAACTCGAACTCAAAATTTTCTTATTAGATACCGTGTTAACGTTAACTTCCTCCAGTGTCTGTCAATAATGTTGCAGAAGACCTTCTAAAACTGTGGCCTGTGTAGCGTTTTGGATTTGGTAATTTTAAATATTCTGCAATTTTCTCAGGAATTTTGTCCATGGTGTTTATGCCAACAGGTTGTATAGTACATTTCCCACATCTATAGGTTAAAAAGAAACGACCATGTCCAATATCTTTAGGTCTGAGAGACAAGTATTTGCGATATATGTACATCCAGAAAATTAATACCATTTAAAGAAACAGAGGTCACTGTAAATTGTCTGTGGGTTTTTGTCTTCGTGTCGGAAATATTTACAATTATAAATATTCCTTTGTCCTCTATATGATCGATAAGCAAATTCACTAGTTCTATTCGTCGGCAAGCTCCCGAAATACCAATAATGAAAGCAACCTAAATTAAATAAAAAAAATAAGATTAATTGTTACTTGTTATCTGTACATATTATACATATGTATATTGTGATTACCTTCATCATCAAATATTTGGCATCATCTGCTTCGACCAAAAATTTGTAAAATTGATCTCTTTTAATATCTTAGATTTCTTACTTTTGCATCCATCAGTTTTGCGTTTTAGGAAAGCTATTAGTTTTGTGTATTCTTCTATATTAACATTTTCGTTTATATTCAATGTAGATTTTAAAATCGAATAATGACTCCATAGGCTGGAAGCTTTATAAACTTTTGATTTTTCCATAAAATACGCCAGCATCACATTCTCAGATGGTTGCTTTATCTTTTTTTCATTACACCAAGAATTAAAACTGTTGTATGTTATCTCGTATCGTTCTCTTGATTTTGTCGGTAATAAAGCAGACAGGTTGATTCGCCGCGACTAAAATTTCTGGAGGAATGTAATCACTATTATCTGAATCGCTCATTTCTCAATTTATTTCACTTTTAACACAGCACAATGAACATACGCAGGCACGCGGAATTAATAATGCGTTTTCTTAATGGCGCTCAAAAACAATGAAGCAATCAACAAACCTTAGCAACGCGCTTAGCAACGTCAAAATGACGACTTGGTGGGATAGTATCAATTTTTTATAAATTTTAATCACATTATAATAATTTTTTCAGTGAACAATTGTAGGTAAAATGTTGTTTATATCACGTGCCGAAAACAACTCCATATACTCGTGCAGATTTCAAATTCTGCACTTGTATGTAATGAATTGTTTTCGGCACTTGTTATAAAAATATCCATTATGTAATACATTAGGTACACATAGCGTATTACCTGATTAAAATTTCGTAATGATTGGAAAAGGAATAGAATGTGTTTTGAGAGTTTCTAAAAATAAGAGTCACTTGTTACGTTTATTTTTCAAGGTTTAAGTATAGTATCAATTTTATTTCTGTTACTGCCTTTGAAACATGATTTTGCGATGCCTCATGTACGCAGACGAGATAATTTTTTGGCAACTAGTGCTTTTGAACGGGGGGTGAATAACTGGAATGGCTCTTCCGGAAATTGCTAGGGTTGGGAGAAACGCATTCACAGTAATGCGATGTTTGAAGACTTAGGCGGAAGAACCGAGACAGCAATATCTTATAGGTACCGGAGCTGATCGTAGAACTAATGACCGCGAAGAACGCCTCTTAAGAATAAATGTTCTTAGGGACCGATTCAGTACCACTAGGTCAATTGCTAATGAATAGATGGCTGCTACAGGACAATTGCCTGTTAGGTTAAATTATTGCAGAATAAGGTCTTTTAGTGTTCAATCCTACCGACCGTGTCTTATCTTGCCGTTGATCTAAATGCTGAAGGTATGAAGAAGCAAGACTACAGTGATGCCAGGAACGTGTCCAATGAGACCAGAAATGGAATTGGGAAGTGTTTAGTGACTAATCACGATTTTATTTGTGGAACAACCATGAACGTAGAAGGGAACGCCGAAGACGTGGAGAAAGGCGGAATGTTCAATATTGTACGGAACGCGAAGCAGCATTTATCTAAGAACTTATGGTTTGGGTTGCCGTAGCAGATGGAAGTAGCTCCCCTCTAGTATTCCTGGAGGGAAACATGAATGCCCAGCACTACATTCGCAATGTCTTGGAACTTGTTACATTGCCCTGTCTCCAGAAACTAGATTCTCTATTTTCCAGTATGATAATGCCAGACCCCTTATTGCAGCTGTCACTACGAGGTTCCTTCGTGAAGCTGATAGCACCGTTCTTCCGTGCTCAGCGAGGTTAGCTGATCTTTGGCCCATCCAACATGTATGGGCTATTATAGGCAGAAAGTTGGGTCAATGATCTGTTCCTCAGATGGATCTACAGCTACTTAGAAATGAGATTTCAATTGCTTGGGACGCCATACCACAGGAACACATCGATTATCTCATTTGAAGCATGCCTTCCAGAGTAGGGCAGTGCATTAACTTACGTGGAGCTCCGCCTTATTATTGTATTTGAAGGATATAGACTTTCCCAATCATCGTGAAAATGTAATCATATACTGCTCTATACGTACCCATATTATCACCAAAAAAATAGTTAAATATATTGACGTTAATTGGATGTTGCATTTTCAACGTCATGCAGTATATTGTCAAATAATAAATTCTACCTAAATTAAACTATCGAGCTATTTCTGGACAATAAAAATTTTTATAAATTCCAAAATAATAAACCTATCGTACTTTTATTTAACGTATGGGACATAGGTTTTGAGAAAAAAATCAACAGGCTTAATCAGCAAAATATCGAAATTTTATTCAAATTTATTTATTAATGGTTAATTTTACATCTTTTGACAACATGAAATACTAATCTACAAAACTGATAGGGGACCATGGTGCTCAATGGCACGCAGTTTGCCTGAGACTTGTCCCATCTTCCTTTGGACGATGTTTCTAAAAATTCGTGCACGCAATTGTAGTTCATTTTGGGCCTCCCAACCGTTTTCATAAACCTTTCGACATAATAATGACCAAAATTCTTCTATTAGCCGAGCTTGAGGGACATTTGGGGAGATATCTTCTCTCGGTACATAATTGACATTATTCTGCTCCAACCATTCCCGAGTCCTCCCGGCATAACGGCACGAAGCGAGATCAGGCCAAAATATTATATCATCGTTCTGATGATGGATATTAATAAAATTAAGCATTTTCTGGAAACATCTTTGGGTATAAAGCCCAGCATCCACAGCTTCTCAGTATGTATGACCCCTCTTGAGACCACCCCCACTCCTCCTACTTTTGAAAGTCACGTGACCGCGCGGCCACGCCCATTTTGGCGGGAGATTTGAATTCTGAAATGTGTGATTAGTGGTGGCGTGTGTGTGTATGTGGTTGAATAAGTTAATTATATAATCTGGGGCAGAGAAAAAACAATGTGGGTGGAATTAGTATTGGCAGTGTGTGCCTATGACTAATTCCATTGAATGTAAATGGAAAAATGTGAGCCTCTTGAGTCCACCCCCACTCCTCCGTAATCTGAATCTAATTTTTTGACGTGTGAGAATCTGGGGCAGATGGTAGACCTCATGTTGTAATGTGGTCCCCTGTGAACCCCCACTCACACATTTAAAAGGAATAAAATCAAAGGAATGTGATCAAAAGAAATCTGAAATTCCTAAAAAGAATGTCCACTCCTGTCTAACTTGTTACAATTATTAATTGCATTGCAAGACACAAACTGACTAATGGTGATGAATACTGATGAATTGTTGCGGTGGGAGATGAATGAATCGTTGCGAAAAATGCGTGTCCCAATCAGGGTTCTGTGGAATAATTAACCGAACGCAAAGATCCGAGATAATTTAATTTTTAGTTTGGAAACACTTCAGTGAAATATTGTAATGTATTTCTTAAATAGTAACGTGCATCCGTCCAATTTCTAATGCAAGGCAGAATAGGTACAGGTGATGAATACTGATGAATGATGGGTTTCGGAAACTCAGTCAACATAGAGTGTTGAAATCCCAGCTCAGAAATCGCGCACCAAACTAAAACTTTGTCAGCAAATTTCGCTTTTGCTTTGAATTTTACTTCGTTTTGGCAGTTTTCAATATCAGAGGTGTAAAATCCATCGTTACCTTTTATTTCAGCGTTAAATATTTCTCATCATCCATTATAATCACACGGTTCCTCACAAAATGCCTTCGTCTCAAAGCTCTGCAACATCTAGGTATTCTTTCGAATTGTGTCTGGGTGTATTTGGGATACTTTCTTCTTTTTCGATATAATGCACACCATCTCTGGACAAAATTCTCTGGACGATTTTGTATGAGAACCCAAAACGGCGACCGTGCTTTCGACTACAGATTCCAATTCTGTCTTGAGCGGATTGTACCAGTCTATTATTCCTGTTTTGTGCCAAAACATAAGGTCTTCCAGTTTTCGGCAAATTAGTTCTAGGTATACCCTCTTCGCATTCCCTTATTGTCCTATAAATCGTTGCCTGGCTAACAGTTTTAACAAGTTAACAATTTCACGTTTGGGCAACCGTCCAACAAAGCGATAGATACTTTTACAAATTTCAAGGTTGTGCGACATTATTGAACTTAATTATTGAATAAATTTGATGTTTATTAAGAAAAATAAAACATGATTTGTTTACCGGTTTCATGGTAACTAGACTAGACATCAAAATCTAGTAAACATTTCAAGGTAAACATTTTCTCAAAACTTATATCCCGTACCTTATTATCCACAATATATTGGCTTTATTCTGTTGCCGGATTCTTAATACTGAGAAATGCAGTTCTACATAGTGGTGGAATGAAGTTTATAAGTTTAAAGTGGAATGGGTACTTACCGGGAATTTCTGTAAGAGGATTATTAAAACTGTGTATTTGCACTTCAGAGACTTTATTAATTAATTACAATAAATGTGTATCCATGTTCAGTGTAACTTTAGTACTGCTTTATTAAACATGAAGTGTTAATAATCTATATCTAGAAGTTCGTTAAATTTGGTGAACAGTCGGCGTGTCGTCGAAAAGCGGGCAAGTTATTTTCCAAATGCGATCCACATTACCATTAGAAAAGATACAGTGATTGGCGCAGTTTAATAATGGATCAGCTTTGAAACAGCGATCGCAAGTGAGTATACACATATCTACTGCATCCATTGGGAGAGAACTACCGATGGTTAGCAGCACTGCTAACAGAACTGTTAATACCTGTAGCTGTCTTGAGAAATCTGGAACAAAAATAAATACTTGTAGATGTCAGATTGTAAACCCAGAACTTCCTTTATACGACATCAAGTTTTATGATAACTGTATACATTTAATGAAATTAGATGTCAATGTTGAACTGTACGGGATTTTACTCTATTCCAATTTTGTGCCGTAATTTAACATATAAACCCAACCGGTCCGGGCTGTTTTGAAAGATGTATAGTCTTATTTTTCCTTGCTTATAAGTACAACTGTTGGTGAGTGCTATAAAATCTTTATAATAATTGTATTATAATTTCCATGAATGTATCGTACGTTATTACCATACAGTGGAACTTACATAGCTCGAAGTGCCAAGGGACCGTGAAAAAAAATATGGACCAGCATAACAGTAGCCAGGGTTCATTTAAAAATTGTGAAGTGACTTGCAGTGACTATGTATTTACCCTTCTACTTCTACTTACAGAACCCTTTCTTAGAATGAAAAATTATTTAATATTTTGGTGATTTGAGAAGAAAATAAGTAAATTATTCAATGCTCCCTTTTAGCAAAGCGAACAAAGTTTGATTTCACAAACGTTTTAATTGAGTACCATAGTAAGTTGATATTGTTCGTACAATACTGTTCTATAAACAAAAAAATTTTTTTTAGAAATATTTTTATTATTTCCATAATTAAATATAATTAAAAATAAATAATAATTAATCTAGAACTTTCCAGAGCGCTGTAGAAAGGTTCATAAATTGTGACAGTGGAGTCAGAATGTATAAAACCATAATGCATGTTCAGTTAGGTTAGTTCAATAGTAAGCGTAACAGCAAGTAGACGTGTAATATTTCTTTTGTGTTCTGTTGTACCTGCAACCTGTAATTTAAAGTACGTATAAATATTTTGAAATTGGGCTTTATAAATACAGTCGTTAACGGTGAAGAGGTACCATATGTAATATGTTTAAATATTTTAACTGCTGACAGCATGAAACCAAATAAACTAAAGAGTAATTTGCAAACAAAGTATAAAGATCATGAAAATAAATCTCGCGATTTCTTTGTAAAGAAATTGAAAGAGTTTAGTGATCAGAAATTAGCTTTTAATACAGTTTTGTCGCTGCCTCAAAAAGCTATGCTTGCATCTTTTAAAGTTGCACATCGCATAGCCACGCCTCACACTATTGCGGAAAATCTTATTCTTCCTGCTGCCTACAGGTGCGGATCTATTTCAAATGGCTGATAATTATATAGTAAACTCTGGCTTGGAGTGGAAAAACGATGTTAGTGTTTATACTGATGGGGCATCGGCGATGGCAGGAAAATATGATGGTCTGCAAGTACTTATACGCAAAAAGAATCCAAATGCCATTTGGCACCATTGCATGATACATAGGGAATCACTCATTTCGAATGAATTCAACCCATGACTGCATTTGATATTATACATTGTAATTTCTGCTGTAAATTATATAAAAACAAGGCCTTTAACTGCTGGGCTATTTTCTTCAATGTGCGATGATATGGGCGCTGACCATTCAGCACTATTATTATATTGCTAAACTCACTGGATATCACGTAGAAAAGTTATACGACGAGTCTTTGAGCTTAGGCTGGACATATATGCGTTTCTGAAAGAAGAAAATCTCAAAGATACCGAGAATTTTCTTAACGAACTGGTTCGTAATGAAACTGGCTTATTTAACTGACATTGAAAAATTAAATACTGTTAATACCAGTTTTAAGGAAATAATACTAATATTTTATAACTATCAGATTGCTTTTTGCAAAAATTGGAACTTTGGTCAAACATGATAAACAGTGAAGACACAGAAATGCTTATTAATTTAAAAACATTTATTAACGATAATAAACCAAGCAATACAAATGTATGGCTCATTTTCTAACGCATAGAACATTATTTAAAAACGTTATCTAAAACTTTTAAACGTTACTTCTTTGAAAATAATAGTCTTCTGACCAATTATGAGTGGATAGAAAATCTGTTTGAAGATATACTAATATATTTATCGTTGGAAGAAGAGGAACAATTCATGGATTTAACATCAAGTACAGAAGAGGAGAGACAATTTATGAGAATAGCTATGCTGTTTATATTGTTATTTCCTACATTTTCTTCTTCTTAGAGTGCTTTATCTCTTACGAGACGTAGCGATCTTATCCTACATCTTATCTTTGTAAAATTAGTTTTTCTGCAGTAGCTAGTATAACATCGAAATACAGAAACCGGTTCAACATCGAACATATGGTTAGCGGTTACTCATTTAGGACCAAACTTGGACAAGTTATGCAGTTCCAAACGGGCGCATTTAAGTCACTAGTTTGTTTAAATAAACTGTTAGTAGGTAAGTTTTATGTAGTTTTAGGTGGTATTCGTGGCGACCGGGTGGCGCAGTGGGCGAGAGTCCGCTTCGCAACCGGTTGACCCGAGTTCGACTCCCGTTGTGGCCCGAATTTTAGTTAATTCTGGAGCAGCGGGAGTGACTCGGTAGCATAGTTGGGGGGGTTTTACAAGGGTGGGGCATGTTAGACTCGTGCATAGCGCTACGTGCGCTGATCCGAGGTAAGCGGGGTGGGATGAGAATCGTGGAGTTGCTATGGCAACTCCACGATCCTTTAAAAAAAAAAAAAGGTATTCGTAACTACATTATATATGCAACCGTCTGCAAAAAAATAATATTATAAACATTAAGCATTGAGTTAAGATGTTTTATATTAGTTTCAATATACTAATTTCCGTTCTACTTTTTTTTTGCTGCGCCCCCACTTAGAAGAATTGGGGGGATCACTGTACATTTTGCGATGTACTTAAATTTTCATTGTATACGTGTCTGAATATATTTAAGAATGATTTGAAAATAGTGGGAAAGTTTTAATAATGATTCAGTAAATACTTTCTAATGAAGGTACAGTGTGTTTAAATATTAACGGTTTAAAGTGGTACCAAACCGATCTGGAAATTCAAAATGAAATGTAACCGTTTGCATCGAAAACAATTTTATTTTTCTTATACTAAATTGCTTGTATTATGTATTAATATTAGTTGTAACTTATGATTATCAGTGTACAGTAACAGAAATAACTAAATTTTTGAAAATGTTTGCCACGACATGAACGTTTGAAATGAAAATTCCAACTTCAAATATGTCTTAAATGGTATTTCATACATAAAAAATTAAAACAGTACGGCACTTCTTCATCTCCTAACGTAAATTTTCTGAAGAAATGATTTACAGTTGAAAACGCCTGAAAACAGTAAATGTTTATATCTTACCGCATGCTATTATATAATTGAATTTGGATGAAACTACGAAATAGTTATCTTCAACGAAAATTATAAACATAAAAAGATTCGAACAAAAATGTTAAACAGTCCCGATGATATGAATAAAGGAAGTTGCTTTGGTTGTGGATATTTATTACATCTTGTATCCTTGTTAAGGCGTTTTTACGTAAATATGCTTAGTAGAATTTTCGTATTATGGCATAGAGGTCTCTAAATTCTTAATATTTGAGAAACACCTTATACAGTCGGAACCAATTTGCGACGGCTAACTTCTTCGTTAAATTAGGTAAATGTATAAAATTTTACTATTTCTACCCCAAATTCAACAGTAGAATAGAATGTATGAAAGATTGTTTCGTTGTAGAGTTTTCAGTTTTTAATGGGGCATCCTGCATACAGAATTTTATAAAAGGTCTAATAATGTTGCGGTAGTGGCAAAATAATTAAAGGAGGGATGGAAATGGTACAATTGCGTTCCGATAATTAATGTATTTATAAATTAAATTTTGTAAATATTTCCGTTGCTCCGTAATGTTAAGCCTATAATTTCGAAATTATCCATTCTTGTTTACGAAACTCAGGCCCAAAGTATAAACAACATAAGGCATATACATCCCATATTCATCAACAGCCTTTCCGTCCCACTGCTGGGCATCGGCCTCTTCTCTGCCATGTGTTTCTCCTCAGCGCTAAGGTAGAAACACCCATATTAATTGTCCAAAAACAAATCAACTTGTCTTAATGTCAATGCATTTTAAAGAACATTATTCTTTACATATATTCACTATGTTGAATTTTGAATAAATTTAGATTGTTGTACAAACATTTTATTGATCTAGAGCAGCAACCTAAAACTACATAATACAATTGGGTAATATTAAAAAGATTGCATTTTCGCTTTTTGGTCCACCTAGTACATAAGAATTCTGAAGTTACTACTTTGTTGTTGCTTCAACCAGCTTGGCTCGACGTAACAAAAAAAAAAAACTGTCGGGGTATATTTAAAGTTAAGTGTTTCTTAAGGTAAGTGAAAAATAATTCGCAAAATCTTACAAACTTTACTTTAAACGAAGTTTTCAGTATGAAGCAGTTGAGCTTCTAATATATAATTAAGTTGCCTAAGCGATTTTATAATTAGTTAAACTTTAAAATAATCAGATGGAGGATGAAAACTTTCACGTTACATACTTATATTGGAATAAACTTAGAACTTTATTTCGTTCGTGTAAACATGAATTGAAAATGTAATCTTACCAGATTTCATCCCTTTTTTGAAAAAAATCTAAAGCGCTTTTACGATATAAATCTTATGACTAAATTGAAAGTCGAACATGTAAGTGTAGTTCGAGTATTTTTCAATCTAACAGAACGTTTCCCTATCCAATACAGAATGATGTTAAATAAGACACTCAATTTAGCAGGTTGTCTTGATAAAAACTCGAATCAGACACTTTGTTGAGAATATCTCTGCTAAGTAGGCGCATTTGCAGTTTCAGGTTGAGCGAATCTCCGTTTACGCAGGAATCAATTCGAAGTTAAATTCGAATGCAAAATTTACAGTATTGTTAGGTTGTTCTAACTGCAGGTACTATTTAATTAATAATGAAGATTAATCAAGGGGGGAAAATTTAATCCTGTAAAAAGGAACCGATTTGTTATTATGAACAGACAGAGTTATATTTTGGCGTTTGAATTTGCAAACATAGTTATGTTGCTAAATTTCCGTACTACTAATCGTTATTAGTTTAAAATTATTGAGAAGCTATTTATACGAGGTGTGTTCAACTGAAACCCATATTTGCTTTATAAAAACATTATTCAACAATTTAATTACAAAAAATTACCGTCACAGTTAAGGCACCTATCCTCCCATTGTTTTACTAACCGACGTATACCCTGCTCATAGAATTCTTATGGCTGCTCATTGAAGAAGTCTTCCACAGCTATCTGTAGTCTGACCTTTGAACGCCTTTTTCAGCGGTCCAAAAATGTGGAAATCGCAAGGCGATAGATCTGGGCTATAGGGTGGATGCTCTAGAACCCTCCATTTCGTTCGTTGAAGATTTTCTTTTACCACATTAGCAACACGAGGCCTAGTATTGTTGTGCAGCAAAATGACCCCACGCGTAAGTTTTCCTGGACGTTTCCGTCTTATTGCTTGATGATGCTTGTTCAAAGTTTCATTGTACAGATTTGCATTGACATTTACTTCAGGTTCCTTAAACTATATTAACAAGGGCCCTTCATGGCCGAAACAAATGTTAACACCACCTTGCCTGCAGAAGGTTGGGCTTTAAACTTTTTCGGTGGTGGTGAACTTGAATGTTTCCACTGCGTCGACGATAACTTACTGAATAGCTCGTAGTAATGGCACCGAGTTTCGTCACCAGCAATTATTAACAGAAGCAAGTCATCGCCATTTTGCCTATAGTCTGTGAGGTGCGCAGAGATAAGCCTACTGACAAGCATTTTTGTTCATTAGAAAAGAGACGAGGAATCCATTGCGAACAAACTTTGCTGTAACTCAGATTACGAACAATACCATGGACAGATTCTACACTCGCAGCAACAATTTCTAAAATTTCTCTAATTGAAATTTTCTCTAATAAGGCCTTCCACACATGCCGTATTGTTTTCTGTTAATGCAGTACATCGTGCAACTGGTCGCGGCTCAACCATAGTCCCCTCTTTTCCATTCTTAAATTTCACAGTTGGGTTCGCAATACATGCATTTCCATACACTGCTTGCATTCGTGTATGAATCTGCGATGGCTGCATACCCTCAGCGCATAAAAATTGTACGATCGCACGCTGATCAAATTTGGACGAATTTTCAACAACAACCGCCATCTCAAAATCAAAGTTTTAAAAGTCAGAATTAAATTCAAACGCCAGAAACTTATTAATGTGTTGCTTACATACACTACTAACATTAACAAACGTCATTTGAATGATTGAATATGTTTTCAAGGTTAAGTTGATCAAAGATGGGTTTTAATTAAACAAGCCTCGTATTGAGATGATAATTAAATGGTGAGAAAAATTAGAGCTAATAAGAATTAAAAATTAAAGCTGTATACTTTCAATTCCAAGAAACTAAATATAAATAATAATAAAATAAAAAACTCCGGATGCTACTCTTACGCCCAGGCACAATTCTTTAGGCCGATCAATCTAACCTCGTTTCTTTTGAAAACGTTGGAAAAATGGATGGACAGATATATACAGGAAGATGTTTTGACGGACAATCGCCACCAATTTGCTTGCCAAACAGGGAAATCCTGCCGGCTCGCTAGACATGAGCTAGTCAAAAGAGTGGGGAAGGTCATACACAACGGATAACTTGCATTGGCCGCCTTCATACATACTGATGGAGCATTTGACAATATCTTCTTCGATTCGGTGAAAAACGCCGTGGTAAGACAAGGAGTCTGCCCAACTGTAGGCAAAAAACGGTCACTGGAAGGACCTTTGTCATGCGGAAATGTCCACAGGGTGGAGTAATGTTACGTCCCTTGTGCTGCCCAATAGTCGATGAACAGTTATACCGGCTTCAGAAATGTGGAGCATATAAGCAAGGATAAGCGAACGACACAGCCATTCTCATAAACGGGAAGTTCGGAGATGTTGTGCGCAACTTGATGCAGAACGCCTTGCACACCATAGAAAGATGGCGCTTAAAATAGAAATTGTGGGTTAACTCCATTACCGCCATAATGACCTTCACAAGGAAAAGGAACCTTAATGTGTTGAGGGACTTAAAATTGTGCAGCCAGGACGTAATTAGGGTAACATAGGTTAAGCATCTGGGGGTCACTCTAAACACCAGAATCAAAAATATAATAAACAAGGCCATAAAAGTCCTCTGGGCGGGTAGGAGGCTGTTTAGAAGTCATTAGGTGGCCAAAACTCGTAATGGTACATTGGCATACAGGATTTGGCATGCCGATCTAATCCAAAAACTCATTTCTCTCAACTTAGTTAACGAAATTAATAGACTCTTTTTTTTCAACCGCTTCTGCAGAGTCAAAATTCGCAACACATATTTCCACTCTACTAACTTTCTTTCAGGCGTTTCCCAAGGATCCGTACTTTCCGCCAACTGCAGCACCCAAAAAACATCCGTTCATATATTCCGCGAAATCCAGGTTGTCCGCAATAGCATCCGCTAGTGGACCAGTCGGTGAAGAATAAAGCTCAACGCCAAAAAATCACTAGCCATCTTATTAAACCCTACCAGAAACCCTCGGATTTCGACATTTCTATTCATAATTAATAAATCCCATTCTCCAACTAATCCAAATACCTGCGAATCACTTTTCAACACGCACGTGCCCTGAACCTCAATATCCGAAAAACCCTTAAAAAAATGCGTAACCGTTCCAACTTCCTCCAAATCGTCCAACGTCGTTTCCAAAGTTGCGAAACCTTCCACACACGTATAACATTTTCACACGCCCCATCATTGACTACCGAGCCCCTCTATATGCCAGTATCTTCTTCTTCTTCTTCTCATTTCCTCCTTCTGCCCCTTTGGAGTGTCGGAGCTATATGCCAGTATCAAACACCAAATTCTCCATCAAATCGTAGCATGCAAAAGGCAAATTCTTCGACGCATTTTTCATCCCCAGTAATCAAGCCCACATTCACACTCAAATCACTCCAATCAGTGACCGTCTTCTAGAAGTCCAACAGAAATACATATCTAGAACTCTCGTCCACGGCATTCGTCCTAGTCAACCACATCCCCAGCAAACCCCGGAGAAAACTGAAACACCCCCCCAACTGCTTTCATTTCATTTCCGTATCTCTATGTCCCAGACAACCTCATTGTCCTGGCGAAGGAAACTCCACTGACAGTGAGGTGAGCACATATTCCACTACTTCTAACTTCCAATTTCAGATAACCCACAACACCAGAACCAGACGCAATGGAGAGGAACCTTCCACACTAGGAACTACGAACCAAGAATTAGCACCTGCCAGCCAACCATACAACAACAATTTACCAGGACGTCATCGACGCGGAAGAACAGAAGAAGGTCCAGGACTGAAGAGGCCAAAAACTTACAACGGTCCGCCCATCAATTATATATCTAGCTTAATAAAACAAAATGTAATATCTTAAGTCAATGAATAAATGTATTTGAATCTAAATCTGGATACTACCTCTACTGCAGCCATGGTGGCACTGCTTGACCTCCCTCCACTACCACTAGTGGTGGAATTGGAGGCCATGACAGCCGCGTACAGACTTAGCGTAAATAATACTCGAGAGACTCTCTGGAGGAAGGGCTTTCATTCGGAGATCTTTTGAAAAGTAAAGACAAACCGCATATTACAAAGCAGTTGGACTAAATACTGAAGAAACTTCACTTCATAAACCCTTCAAGACGATCATCTCCGAGGTGTGGATGAGGGATACACTGAAGTGAATCGAATAGAGATTTGGTAGTATATGATATAAGTGGCTCCAAATGGGCAAAAAAAGTTGGAACATGGGTATATGAAGAGAGTACAGGGACTAAGACTAAGTTGGAACTAGCCGCAATTACCACCGGCGCTTAGAACATGGTGGAAAGGTGCTGTGTGAATAGGCAAGAATCGCAAAAGAAATCCTAAGTCTCGACAGGAGTAACCTAAATCAACTAACAGGGCTATTTATACGTGCAGAAAGTGTGAAATGGAGGACGAAATCCCATTCCATATATTCTGTCAATGAGAAGAACTGGCTACAAAAAGCTTATGGCTTCGGGGCCCCTTTTTTGGACACAGACAAACTTCAGGCTATCCCCATCCAGGACATTCTCTACAGCTTTACCAGGGGTTCAAGTCTCGGGATGTGTAAATATTTCTATTGAAGAGAAGATTTACTAGGTAGAATATCTCGCTGGTTTGCCATTGGCTTGTGGCACTGGGAATTGAAACCCAGACCTTCATCGTGGCATTCTAACGTACTGACCTCTAGCTCACGATCGCATCTAAGAATAAAAATTTCTTCAAGCTTTTCATATTTATGAGTTTGTATGGACACACTGTACGATAAAAAATTACATGCAGGTACGTTGGTTTGGGTCTCCAGACTTGTAGAGGTGTTAAAATGCAAAACAAATCATCAATGTTCAAGAAGTTCGCTATCACATGGGCTTTCAGTTTATCGGATTAACTTCTACGGATGGGAAAACTTTGGGTACATCTGTATTTCTCTCTGTACACAATAAATAATTTTAATTAACATTTGATTTAAAGGGCTTTAAAACTTTTCATCTTTGTCCAAAAACGTTTTAGAAGCAATGATATATCTAATGTCCCATTTTAAAATCCCGTTTGTTGGTGAAGGAATAACTTATAACTGAAAGATAAGTAAAACATCAAGAAAGATTAACAGCGTATATTAGTAAACTTCCACAATCCCTAACACAACAACTTCAACAAAGCCACCTGAAATGGCCTCAACATTTAGTAATAGTATGGTGCCAAGTAATTCGTAACTTAACTGTTGAGGGCACTTCAGAGTGAAAATTGTTGAAGTAGTCCAATTTGTTGCTTATGCCTTATAGATTCGAAATCCGCAAGTCGTCAAAAAATCGTCCTGTGCATAAGGGCACAAAATTTAAAATTCATCTGACTGCACATTCGATAACCTTAGATGGTAAAGCATATTATCCCGAAGTAT